>CAIGQV010018106.1:3356432-3374856 GCA_903798115.1 Danio jaintianensis | reverse complement strand
TGTGTGTGTGTGTGTGTGTGTGTGTGTGTGTGTGTGTGTGTGTGTGTCAGCGCGCCACCGCAATAATAGAACTTCAGAAACATCATCATCATCATCACTTTGTCACCTCGCCTAATGACGTCAACTTGCACCGGATGTTCGAAGTTGCTCGAGTATTGTGGTCTTTTTGCATGAGCTATAGAGGTGATGATGCCTTATATGTGCATAACTTACTTATCTACAGTTTTGAAGATATAATTAACCCCTAAAGTGAGCAAAAGCAGACAAAAAACTTATTTCATATTGTTCTCAGTGCGTTTGTTCATATTGTAATTATTCAGTATTTATATTATTTTGTAGTCTACTCAAGAGCTGAGCTGAAACAACACAATTGAGATTTTTTTTGTGGGACAACTTGATTTTCATGTTCAATCCACTTTAATTTAATATTTAAGTTAACTTAATCAATTTGTGTTGGGATAACCTGAATGAATTGTGTGGAACCCTGCATTTTTTTTACAGTGTACGCTAAAAACGCAGAGTTCCACACAATTCCTTTATGTTGTCTCAACACAAATCGATTAAGTTAACTTAATTGTTTTTACAAATTTAAGCAGATTGAACATAAAACAACTAAGTTATCCCACAAAAACCCTCAAGGGTTGTGTTGATTCAGCTCATTATAAATAAGTAGTTTGAACAAGCAGCAAAATATATATTTTTTGAGTGTATGAAATGCAAAGCTTTTGACAGCATTACAGAAAACTGTTTATTTATATGCAATTGGATTTCTTACATTTGGATTTCGTAGGTATGTGTTTGAGTAAAATGTTATGTGTTTTACTTGATAAAGGTTTGATAACATTTCTTCATACTTTCAGAGAAAAATTTAGTTTTTTGAGGCATTTTTCCCCATAAAATGGCAGTTGGTCAAAATGTATATATTTTTTGTTATTGACAAGCAGGGTTCATTCATTCGTTCATTTTCTTTTCGGCTTAGTCCCTTTATTAATCTGGGGTCGCCACAGCGGAATGAACCGCCAACTTATCCAGCATATGTTTTACGCAGCGGATGCCCTTCCAGCTGCAACCCATCACTGGGAAAAATCCACACACACACATACACTACGGACAATTTAGCCAACCCAATTCACCTATACCGCATGCCTTTGGACTTGTGGGGGAAACCGGAGCACCCGGAGGAAACCCACGCGAACACGGGGAGAACATGCAAACTCCACACAGAAATGCCAACTGACCAAGCCGAGGCTCGAACCAGCGACCTTCTTGCTGTGAGGCGATCGTGCTACCCACTGCCCCACCGTGACGCCCACAAGCAGGGTTATTCCACCTAATTTAATTTTTTTTTTAACTATGAAGTAGTAAAAAAAATCATCAGTGTGTTAATATTAATATAAACGTGTGAAAATATGGCATCTTTTTTGTTATTTTGACCAATTGATTTTATAGTTATGTGCTTGAGTAAAACATAATTTTTCAAATTTTATTCTGCAAACTAATGACATTTGTTCCCAAATAAAAGTAAAAATGTTGTAAGAGCATAATCCTATATTTAAATTTCAACAAATGAATATTTTATTTTGACTAGTGACTAGAAGTATTTGAAATTTACTGAATAAAGCAATAATAAAATTGACCCAAACCTTAATATATCCAGTAACGCAGAGAAACTGCAAAGTGGACTCTCATTTGTATTCCTAATCTTGATGATTAATTGTCAAACAGACAAAATGAAATGAGTGCATTATTAGATAAACTATTATTAGATAAGCTGTCCAAAAAAGACATCACATGGCAGCAACTCAATGCATTAATAAGGCGCATGGTCAAGACAATCTGCAGAAGTTCAAACTGAACATCTGAAGAGGAAGAAAGATGAATAAAGTGACTTTGATGTCATGCTTGTTGATGCAGGATGAGTATTTCAAAAACCGCTGATATATTAGGATTTTCGCATACAAGTATGTCTACAGTTTACAGAGAATAGTCAGGAAGAGTTCAGTGAGTGGGTGCAAAACTGTTCAGCTGATAGAAAGGCAACAGTAACTCAAATATCCACTTGTTCAACCGTCTGCAGAAAAGCATCTGAACACACAACACATTAAACCTTGAAGCAGATGAGCTACAACAGCAGAAGAAGAAGATGAGCACACCGGTGACACCCCTGTCAGCAGATACAGCAAACTGAGACTATACAATTTGCACAAATTCATTAAAATTAGAGAATGGGGCCGGATTCACCAACAGTGTGCAAGTTGCAACGTAGCCTAGTTGCAATGTAAAGGGTCACTTACTTACAATTTACGCAGTACTAAATATATTTGTCGCACCATTAGATGGCGCACAAAGCCAACTTTCAGCAACCCTACCCTGAAGATTGGAAATGGTTGACTAATCTGATTTTTTTTTTTTTTTACTGTGACATTCAGGTGGAGGGTCAGAATTTAGAGTAAACATGTGAAATCATAGATCCTCCTGCCTTGTGTCAGTGGGCCAGGCCTCTAGTGTTTTGACAATGTGTGGGATTTCTTGGCACCAGTTGAGCACATTTTAATTGTCACAACCTGAGTATTGATGTTGACCATGTCCATCCTCTAATGACCACGGCGTCGCATTATGGAGGTGCCATCAAATATGAACAAAAACATATTAAAACTTGATCAAAAATTATGTGAAATAAATATTAATAATCTACATAATTTATTTAATAATTAAGTTTGGGGGCCCTTATCATCATCAGTAAAAAACACATAACGTTTTCTCATTTATACATATGTATACAATTATTAATGATGATAGACGCTTGAATGAATATGGGCTTCTTAGCAGAGGAATGTGATGCTTATTTGTTCTTATCTACATTTCCCATGGTCCTTGCTTTCCACTTACAGTTAACTGAACGTCTTCGTGCAACGGGAAACATGAAGCTGTAAAGAGACAGATGTGTTTTTAGGAATAGAATATGGAGCAAAATGCAACGATTGATGGATGTCCTCACATCTAGATAATACACATAATATTGGGTTCTTCTATTTAGTAACAGTATTAACCTCTATATATTTTCACCATGACTGGGAGGGCCGTATATTAATATTAATGATCATGTTAATATTCTTGTGATTCACAACGGCTGCTCTGCGATCACTTTTTGAGTCAACATAACATTTCACCGTGTGTGTGTGTGTGTGTGTGTGTGTGTGCGTGTGTTTGTGTTTTAGTAATAGACATGCAGTATTTTAAGTACAAATATATACATTTTATGTAAATTGGTTTAGTAATGGGCGACGCGGTGGCGCAGTGGGTAGCACGTTCGCCTCACAGCAAGAAGGTCACTGGTTCGAGCCTCGGCTGGGTCAGTTGGCATTTCTGTGTGGAGTTTGCATGTTCTCCCCGTGTTCGCGTGGGTTTCCTCCGGGTGCTCCGGTTCCCCCCACAAGTCCAAAGACATGCGGTATAGGTGAATTGGGTAAGCTAAAATTGTCCGTAGTGTATGTGTGTGAATGAGTGTGTATGGATGTTTCCCAGTGATGGGTTGCAGCTGGGAGGGCATCCGCTGCGTAAAAACATATGCTGGATAAGTTGGTGGTTCATCCCGCTGTGGTGACCCCGGATTAATAAAGGGACTAAGCCGAAAAGAAAATGAATGAATGAATGAATGAATGAATGAATGGTTTAGTAATGGCTTGCTTTTGTTGCATAAAATTGAAAGTTCGCGCACAAGTGAAAATTAATTACGCCTAATCAGCCTTTCACGTATTGTTTGCTCTTCGTTTTGTTTATTTGTTGAACTGTTTAACATATTTTAATAATTTAGTTTAGTTTAGTTCAATATATCTTGAAGAATGCTGGAAGTACTGTTCAGGTTATTACAAAGATACGCATTTGCAGAGCACTGCGAATGAGAGTCTTATGGTTAAAACTACATTTCCCAAGATCCTCTCGACCGAAGCTTTTTTTCCTGTCGGAACAGGAAACAGGGGAAAAGTGTAAACATGAAGCGGTAAGGCAGAAGGCTAAACGGTATTTTTATGTTTTTAGTTTCGGTCTGAAGCCAGTTACTAAACTTATCAAACCAAAATATGAAACTTTCACCGAACTCTGATATGAGAGCTTGCTATATATAATTAAATGGAAATAACATCACTAAGTTTACGTAGCCGATTACAAAATTACAGCCGTGGAGACGTATTGATGATAAGTTAAACGTACAACACGTTTTAATGTGTTTATATCTTCTTCTTTTTTCTTTTTTTTTACCTGAGTGACGATTTAACGTCAAATTGCTGGCTTGCTTAACTGGAAATGCCTCTGAATGTGAGAAGTTTGTTTGTGTAAACATTTTAATTTTCTTATACTGAAAGGAAATTTTATATTCTGTGTTATTTATTTAACTATTTATATTTAATAATTTGACACACTTTGGTCCAAATCAGGGGTGCCCAAACTCGGACACCGGCCCTCCAGGACCGAGTTTGGGCACCCCTGGTCCAAACTGACTTAAAAATTACAATAGGGATAAAGTATGTAAAAAATATAATATTCGTAGTTGGTCTAATGAAGTATGTTTATTCATTTACACAGATAATTTAGAAAGTGATCATAATCAGTAATTAGAATTCTAATTGAAGGATAAACAATGCAGATTTATTTTGACATTCTCATTATATTGTATTCTATGCAGTTTTTATTTTAATGTTTGTTTTAATAAGGTTAATTTAGACTGCCAATTTTGAAAACTATGGTAACTGAATGTAAAATTAACATAACTTTTCACCAGTCACAGTATACAAAATAGAGTTTTTTTACCTTGTTTTAAACTGCAATCTTGAATTTGTTACATTTGATTAAATAAGCTTATTCAACATAAATCTTGTTTTCAACTGCGCATACTTTTTACTTCATGAACACTGGAGTGCGATAATTGGAATAAGAGGAAAATTGGAATGCCAAACAATTAAAAGTGTAATAATTAAAAAAAAAAAAAATATATATATATATATATTTATTTATTTATTTATTTATTTTTATTTTTTTTGTCTTCCAGACTCACTGATGTGCTGTCTTTATGCTAAAAAAAATAATATTTAGAATTATGAACATAAAACAAGCATTTGAGCTGAGGAGTTTAAAGAAATCAAAAATTTTGTAATGATTTGTAGAGTTACTCGTCATGCCTGTGATGATGTGCCCATCCCTGAAGAACAAGAGACAGAAGGCCAGAGACAACTGCACAATCTCCTGCTGCAGCAACTGGACACTGATGTCGACATTGACCGGTTAGTTCCTGATAAACAGGCCCAAACAAAATCTTGTTGATTTTTTTTTTGCTATTTCAGTGGAGAATTTTGTAAAAAAATCTGTCCCTTTTAATTAGACTTTACCTGTTAATTAAGTAGTTTTAACATTTTTGAATCCCTTCAGCCAATCTCAGGGTCTGACGGGAGCACTTTTAGCTTAGCTTAGCATAAATCATTGAATTAGATTAGACCATTAGCATCTCACTCAAAAATGAAAATCAAAAAGTTTGTTTCCCTATTTAAAGCTTGACTATTTTGTTGTTTCATTGTTTACTAAGACCGGCGGAAAATGAAAAGTTGCTATTTTCAAGGTCGATATGGTTAGGAACTCTATTATCATTCTGGCGTAATGCACAAGGATGCACGCTCACTAATATTATGATTTTTTTTAGGGAGATGCTAATGGTCTAATGCGGTTCAATGATTTATGCTAAGCAAAAAGTATAGCAGGCTCAATGATATAATTAATATAATTTAGCCTGCTGCATCCATGGTACAGCAGAAAAGTTCCTTGTTCGTTACACCAGAATGATAATATAGTTCCTAGCTATATCAACCTTGAAAATAGCAACTTTTCATTTTCATTTCAAGAGTCAAGCTTTAAATAAGAAAATTATCAACTTTTTTAAAAATTGAACAAGATGCTAATGGTCTAATCTGATTCAATGATTTATGCTAAGCTAAGCTAAAAGTGCTCACGACAGACCCAGAGATCGGCTGAATGGATTAAAAAAAATGGTAAAACTGTTTAACTGTTGGGGTACTTACTTATTTCCAAAAATAGTGGAGTGTTCCTTTAAGGTTAACTTATCAGTAATAAACATTTTAGGAGCTTTGGCTTCAAAATGAGCACTTCAAAGACCGGGTGTTAAAAAGTAGACAACAGAAAACATTTTAAGTTTGTAAAACTACTTTCAAGCTATCAAATATGGCAGAGGGAGCTCTTTGCTGCCACACAAACAGTAAATACCTCAGATTTTTTCCAAAACCTGAGGTAAATGATGCATTCTTGTTCTCATAGTTGCTATTAACCTTCTGCAAAATGATATTTAAGCTAAAACCATTTTAACATTATGCAAAGCACAACATTTGCCTGTTTTTCTGTTCATTATAGGTCATGGACATTAATATTCACCTGTTTATTTGTAATATAGGTGTGTGGCTAAGAAGAAATCCTTTGCTCCAGCAGCAGTGTACAAGCCGTTTGGGGAACAGGCCGCTGGTGTGAGGAGTCTGTCTCAGTTTCAGGCCCTGCAGGATGGGGATCAGGAGCTGGCGGCTCTCAGAGAACTGGGCCTTTCAGATGCTGAAATACAGCTGTGGAGGAGCAGGGAGCATCCGGAGAACTCCCTCAAGGTCTGCTTTAGCCATTACCCTTATCATGAAGTGTCCAAAACAGAGGGATTTTACATTTCCAGAAATCTGAGATGAAGAATGGCCGGTCACCCAGTTCAGAGAGTGATTCAGGCAGGGTTATGTTAGTATCATTGTATCATTATTTAAGTATCATTATCATTTAGTATCAAACTATTGTAGTTTTTAGTAACAGAATTATTATTATCTTATGTTTTCTTTTTAATCTTACATTTTTATTAATTTAGCTGCTTGTTTTTTTATTATTATTATTATTATTTTTAAAATGTATAATTTATTTATTTATGATTTATTTTCACATTTATAAATATAAAAAAAACATTTATTTATTTATTATTTAATAAAAAAATAAAAAAATTATGTGTATATATATATATATATATATATATTTTTTTTTTTTTTTTTTTAAGTATCTATATAAATTGAGTACATGTTATTTTGTATTTTATTTTGAAATAAAATGTGTTTTTTAATGTTTCAGTAAATATCTATTTTAATTTAAGGAACAAAAAACTGTTATAGCATTAGCGGCATTAACACAACACTGTTGTCAAATTAATACACAACTTTTTTAACCTGTTATGTTAATTTTGGGCGACTGAAAATACAAACTTTTGAAAAACAAACAAAAATAATGAAAACGTTTTAAAGGGAAAGTTTAATTTTAGTTAAGTTTATTAGTTTTGCTGTGTTTTGTCAAATTTATTTATATATTTTACACTTAATAGCAAAGAGCAATATTTTGTTGACAGTTACATAAAACTGTAGATTTTTTTTCAGCTAACGTTTATGCTTTTTCAAGTAAAATAGGGTCATTATAGCATTAGGAGTGTTAACCACAACACTGTTGTCAAATTTAAACAGAACTATTAATGCACTTTCACCATTCATTTACACAACCACAACATTATGGATGCCTGAAAATACAAACTTTAAAAAAAAAAAATAATGAAAACATTGACAATTGAAAGTTTAATTATAAGTGTATTTAGTGTTTTGTCAATTTCATTATCTTTAAAAAATAAATTCATTCATTAATTTTCCTTCAGTTTAGTCCCTTTATTAATCAGGGGTCGCCACAGCGGAATGAACCGACAACTTATATAGCATATGTTTTACGCAGCGGATGCCCTTCTAGCCACAACCCAGTACTGGGAAACACCCATACACTCCCACATTCACACTCACACACTACGGCCAATTTAGTTTATTCAATTCACCTATAGCGCTCCACAATTCACCTATAGCGCTCCACACAGAAATGCCAACTGACCCAGCCGGAGCTCGAACCAGCGACCTTCTTGCTATGAGGCGACAGTGCTAACCACTGAGCCACTGTGAATGAATTAAAAAAATAAATAAATTAGTCAATTTATATCTAGGTTAAACCTAATAGCAAAGAGCAATATTTTGTTGGCAGTTATTTTTTAAGTTAACACTTATGTTTTTTCAAGTAAAATACTGTTATTAGAGCATTTTTTTGGCCCACATTTCACTTTTTGAACTTGAAAGCTGCTAAAAGTACACTTGCCAGTTTCTATGCACAATATTTAGTTTTTACCGTTATTATTGTTGTTATCTTTTACTTATTTAAAAAAAACATTTTTTTATTTTTTTTATTGCTTATCCCTTCTTGCTACTATTATTGTTCTTTTAGACAAGGAAGACTTGCACTGAAAAGAAGGGCAAACTCAAATTTCTTTGTATTTAGTACAATGACAATAAAGATTCTGATGAGCACTGTGGTCAAATTTATACAGAAAGTGTTTTATGCATTTTGGACTTTCATTTACACAACCACAACAAGGCCTGAAAATGCAGACCTTTGAAAACATTTTTAAGTGAACGTTTTTGAAAACTGTACAAAAATGTTGACAACCGAAACAACAATGGCCGGACTACATTAGCGTATGTGTTCAGACAAACAGGTTATTTGCAGATCCACGTGAATGTGAAACGTTTTGAAATCATTGTCATTTATTTGTGAAGCTCGAAAGAAAAATTCAGCTTTTAGTTCATCATTGCTTAAACTCCTAGTTTTTTTTTTAAGTTGAATAACTTGGACCTGCTTCGCTGTTTTTCTTAGGACAGAGGGGTTTGTGTGGCCCCTGAGGCAAGGAATGAGCGTCTGCAGGCCATCCGGGATAAAATGACGGCTCATGCGGAGCTGCTGTCCCGACCCCAGCGCTTCTCAAGCAGTCGAGCGCTGTCCCGCAGAGAGATGGAAATCGAGAAAGCTCTTTTTCAAGGCAGCGACCGCTCCAGCTTCCTCACTGCCCTTTACCATCAAGGTGAAATACACTATAGTAATGCCAAGCAGCTTTACTTGTACTCTAATAATATTTACAAATATAAGCAAAAGAAAAAAGTCTTTGTTGTTTAACCTTTTGATATGTGGCTCAAAAACATTAACAAAAATGTCTGTTCACATTAGGGCTGCACCATACTGGAAAAATAGGGATATTGTTGTTGAGTATTGCAAAAAGGATATTTCTTACAATATAACATTTCCCTATAAAAACGCAAATTTTTTTTGTTTTAAAATCATTTATTTAATGATATTAAAAAAAGATATTCTTCAGATCTAGATCATTCTAATTCAGACTAAAACAAATTGTGTCAACGTCCAAACATGTAGTCTTTTAAACACTGTGAATGAGTGACTCTGATTGGCATTTTCCCGCAATAAGTATTTATTTTCAGCTTTGGGCCATTACAGCTGAACAGCAACTTCTGAGGACGTGGGAATAAAGATAGCGAAGCCCCATCTGATTTAGATTTTGATTTAGATAAACAATCCATGCATTAAAATAAATGTAATTTTTCACACATCTGTAATACATATGTTGCATATACTATTATCGCGATAACGATAATTTAGCGATATATTGTGCAGCCCTAGTTCATATTGAGAACGAACAAACAAACAAACAGCACAGTTTTCTTAAAAAAACATTTCTGAAAAATATAGGACTCGTTATTATAGAATTGTGGAAAGCAGCTAATGAAGCCCTACAAGAGCGAAGTTATGGAAAGTCCCTTTTAGGGCGGGACTTTCGGTCTAAGCACCTCCCCTTTTATATGTATATTTTATACTTGCGGAAATTAGATCCTTATGAATGTCATTAAATCCTTATCAACTTAATTACATTTAATTATGTATTATCATTCCGGTAATTAGCTTTTAAGCAGATTAATTAAATTATAGTTCTGGTAATTAGATTGCAATCAAACTAATTCAATTAGATATTTTATATATTTATCAAATTTGCCTATTGCTTAAGCTAACTGTGTGTGTGTGTTCAATTCAATTCAATTAAATTCATGTTTATTTATTTAGCGCTTTTCACAATATAGATTGTGTCAAAGCAGCTTAACATAGTTCTAGTAAAGTCCAGATGTGTGTGTGCGCGCGCGCGCGTGTATGCATGCGTGTGGGTGTTTGTGGGTCATTTGGTGGCCCTTAGACAACGCCCTCACACCTTTTTGAGATAGATTCACATCAGATATGGATATGCATATCTGATGGGGTTTTGTGGTTTCCTTTTAATTGATATATGTTGATATATTTAATTGATATATGTTGCTAGGTGATAAAACATCTACTCACTGTTAGATAACGCAGTGCCAACTGTTTGAGAAAGATAGATTTATATCAGTTAATGAATGCATATCATGAATGATGGGGTGTGGTTGGTGTTTTCCTCCTAATTGGTATATAATGTTAGGTGATAAGAAAGTGAGATGATATTGCTATCTAAACATCTAAATATTTACAGACATCCGTAACATTTTACAGACAATGCGCCTGAAAACTGCATGTGTGTGTTTGTTCTACATAAGTAAATGTTTAATTATCACTTATCTTATGATTATTCCACTTTATTTAAACATAAAATATAAAGTTAAAATCGTCTCACACATTTTTTAACCTAAACGGAAATGTGTCTGAGTTGGTTATTTCAGCTCGCTCGCTCAATCACTAATGATTTTAAAGTTATATAATACATGAAACTTATTTAAGAAACACTCAATATGAATTCTCAAACTACTAGTTAAAATAATATAAGTTTAAAATTAAGTTATAAATTGCTTTGTAATAAAGTAATTGTTCGAAGCAGTATTGAATACTTAGTACAAGTATAGTCATGAAAATAGCCAACGCTGCTGGTGTGGCATTAATAAATACATAAATAAATGACAGAATTGTGGGTACATTCCAAGGATTTTCCATTAATTTTTAAAAACTGGAATGATACAGGACAAATGTATAATTTACAGTGAACTGAATCCATCATTAATGTAAAATATTACATGCGATAAGGAAGATTTGCTTCTGTTACTAATTGTTGTTGAACTTATTGTTAAACTTTTTAAGCCACTAACAGAGTTGACATTTTCCACCATTTTGGGCTAATTAGCTCAAGATGCTAACCTCAAACCAGACACCACATGACAAACTTAATTTTATGTATTATATATATTTTCATTTTTAAAAAGTGAATGAGAAATTCACTTAAATATCACAATAACAGAGTTGACATATAATTAATCTACCTGTATCCCAAACATTGCTGAAATGCCTTCCTGAGTTTCCTGACAAAAGAAGTGAAAAGGACGCTTTTCTGTCAGTGTTTTACAGATTGTCTCTTTACAGAAAGTCTCTCAAAAAGCCTCTGTCATCCGGAAAAAAATATGATTTCAGTCTTCTTGCTTATATTAGTAGAGGGTGAATTATGCACATTATTGTACCCGTTTTGTGTCCACAGAAGGAGATTCACATGTCAGCCAGCAGAGGGCGACATCGGCCAAAACAATGGACCATTTCTATAAAGACTTTATTGACGAGCAGAACAAAACATTTGGTGATGTTTCAACGCATCAGCCAGAAACTGTCACTAATATCCAATGCACATCATCAGACTCTAAAAGTGACCAATCACAAAGTCCAACAGTCTCTGTATCCGGCCCACCTGAAGACCAACACAAGTGCCCAGAATCAGACACTGTTAACCAACCACAGCCTCAGGAGAAAAGAGTTCAGCCTATGAAAATCGCAGTTAGCCAGTCTGTTGGTAGGCTAAACTCAGCGTTTGTGCAGGGACACGATGGACCGGTTGAGTTGAGTGGGAGGATAGAGGAAGTCTCAGATGAAGAGATCAAGAACAATCGAGAGACAGAAGAGGCCATAAGGAACATTCCTCGATTTAAGAACTACCAGAGGGGAAAACCATCCAACGTAAGTGCAGATCATAATAATGTTATAAGTAAATATAAGTAAATAAGTTATAAATATGTTTCAGTAACAATACAGTGAATTAGTAAGGTATCATATGTTATTGAGCATTTTGGCTTTATTATGTCATGTACTAATATTGCAATAACAAACAAACAATATAAACAAACATACTTTTGGAATGCCCTATTTTTACAACGATTTTTATCTGGAGAGACTTATTTTCAAATGTTAGAATTTTTACCAGGGGCGACACGGTGGTTCAGTGGTTAGCACTGTCGCCTCACAGCAAAAAGGTCGCTGGTTCGAGCCCCGGCTGGGTCAGCTGGCGTTTCTGTGTGGAGTTTACATGTTCTCCCCTTGTTCGTGTGGGTTTCCCCCACAGTCCAAAGACATGGCTATAGATGAATTGAATAAGCTAAATTGGCCGTAGTGTATGTGTGTGAATGTGAGTGTGTATGGGTGTTTCCTAGTGCTGGGTTGCAGCTGGAAGGGCATCCGCTGCATAAAACATAAGTTGGCGGTTCATTCCGCTGTGGCGACCCCAGATTAATAAGGGCACTAAACTGAAGAAAAATGAATGAATAAATGAATTTTTACCGGAATGCTGCTTTAGATTTTTGTTCTATGTATTATTTATTTCCGTTGATGTCTTTTTTATTTTTGTAAACCTTTTTTATTATAGAAAAATGATATTTATAAAATGTTTGTAAATTTTTTTTTTTTTTTTTTTTTGCCATGACATAGTTAGAGAAGCTGATATGGCGGTAAACTCAAAACTCTCTCTCTCTATATATATAATGTACTACATTCATACTACTGCTCAAATGTTCGCCTGGATAAGATTTGTAAAATGTTCTTGAAAGAAGTTGTTTAATGTTTGTCATGACTGCAAAATTAGTAACATTGTTGCAGTTTAAAATAAGTGTAACTCACATGATTATTCAGAAGTCATTCTAAAATGATGATTAGGTGCTTAAAGGAATAGTTCACCCAAAAATGAAAATGTCCTGTTAATCTACTCACCCACAGGCAGTCAATATCGAGTTACTCCCCAACAAAGTAACTAGTTGCGTTACTTAGTTACTTTTTATAGTAATGCGTTACGTTACTTTTGCCTTTCGTTTATTACCTGGCTGAGGCTTGATCTTATTCAGAACAATTTTTTTTGTCTTTCGTTTTTTATTAGAGGAGTTCTGCAATTAACAACGCACTGTAAAACCTACAGCTACATTTACCTTAAAAAACTAAAAATATATTTTAGGATAATGTTATCTGAGAACTTCCGTATATACAGATTATTGAAAGTTTAAAGCACAGGTGTCAAATACAGTTCCTGGAGGGCCGCAGCTCTGCACAGTTTAGTTCCAAATCTGCTTCAACACACTTACCTTCAAACCAGTCTGAATGACTCAATTATTTTGATCAGGTGCGTTTAATTAGGGTTAAAGCTAAACTGCAGAGCTGCGGCCCTCCAGGAACTGGATTTGACACCTGTGGCAATGTGTTTGCTACTTTTGTACTATTTGTCTTATGTAAAATCACTGTCCATTGAGACAATCCCCTTTTCCTTTTCTTTGATGCGTTCAAAATAATGAACACATTCTCTCATCAAGTGCGCGATTCATTCATTTATTCATTCATTTTCTTTTCGGCTTAGTCCCTTTATTAATCAGGGGTTGCCACAGCGGAATGAACCACCAACTTATCCAGCATATGTCATTCACTCACATACACTACGGCCAATTTAGTTCATACAATTCACCTATAGCGCATGTCTTTGGATTGTGGGGGAACTCCGGAGCACCCGGAGGAAACCCACGCGAACACAGGGAGAACATGCAAACTCCACACAGAAATGCCAACCGACCCAGCCGGGGCTCGAACGAGCGACCTTCTTGCTGTGAGGCGATCGTGCTACCCAATGTGCCACCATGACACCCAAGTGCGCGATTTATTGTGACTAATTTTATTTCAGCAATTAATTTTTTTAAAGCTAATTTATTAAACTAAAAAGTAAATCTAATATTATTACTTATTTATTTAAGTAATGCATTATTTTACTCGTTACTTAGAAAAGTAATATTATTACGTAACTCGCGTTACTTCTAATGCGTTACCCCCAACACTGCCCACAGGTCATCCAAGATGTAGGTGCTTTTCTTTCTTCGGTAGAACATTAACGAAGATTTTTAGCTAGGTCCTTGTTCCTTAGTGATTCATATAATAGCAGTGAATGGTTACAGGTTTTTAAGATTAAAAATAAACACATGCAAACAAATCCAAATCAATAGCCATGGCTCCTGGTGACACACTGAGGTCTTGTGAAGCAAAATTATCAGTCTGTCCGAGAAATTAAGCATTATTTGCAATATTATTAGGATTAATCCACAGCCTGGTCAAACAGATCTTGGCACATGTGTGACTGTAGTTAGTCAGATTGTAGTCCTGTCACTTTAATGGCGAATGCTGGTCACCAATATCTGTTAACAAACTGCGTCACATGATCACTCCAATATGTGTGTCCTTGCGTATTCATTATTAAATCGACCCCTCCCCCAATTATCATAATAAATTTTTCTCTCTTGTGCGTGCAGGTCCTGTGTGTGAAGAACATCAGTCCGCGGGCATCACTGGCACAGCTGGTCTCTCTGTTTTCACGATTTCAAAAGGACGAATCGCAGCCCATCCTGTACCGCCTGCTGACTGGACGCCTCAAGGGTCAAGCTTTCATTACACTTGCGGGTAAGAGAACAACTTTATATAACTGTCGTACTGTATGATTCCACATAACAAATAATTTTTAACTACTTAAATGCAGAGCTTAACACACAAGTACTCCGCTGCTGATACATCATCTTATCTAACATCTGCCTTTTGTTTCACAGATGCTGAAATGGCCCAAGCTGCTCTAGACTTGTTAAATGGCTACAAGCTGCTGGAAAAGCCTCTGGTTATTGAGTTTGGGAGAGCAAGAAGTAAAGAGACTGATTCACAGACTGATGAACCCTCGGTACATCCGAACACACCTTCAGTACAAAACGACAAACACACGTAATTTAACACTGTATTTAAAGGAATAGGTCACCCAAACATTATCTTTACCTCGTAATTTACTCACCCTCAGGCCATCCTAAGTGTATATGCCTTTCTTCTGTCAGACGAACGCTCTTCCATGCTGTTTAATGGTGTTAAATAGTGGCTTTTATTTTGAAGCACATATATCCATCTTAAAGGCTAATGTCTAATGAATGAATGCATTTTTCGAACAAAATATTTCAGATTGTTTAATTATAAGCTCTAAATCATTGCCTTTTTTTATTTTATTTGCTGAACATTCGTTCATTCATTTTCTTTTCGGCTTAGTCCCTTTATTAATCTGGGGTTGCCAAAGCGGAATGAACCACCAACTTATCCAGCATATGTTTTACGCAGCGGATGCCCTTCCAGATGCATTTGACTGGAAATGTTCAGCAAATTGTTGCAGATCAAATCTTACAATAGATATTCACATTGTAGCATAAAATATAAATAAAATAAACAAAAAGAAAGAAAGAGAAGAAAAAAAGAACAAGAGCCGGTATACATAACAATTACCACAGAGGAGTTTAGTTGTTGCAATATATTTACAGCTCTGGGTGAATTTCGACTTGAAAGTCCTTTAAGAGTTTCAAAATAAATGTTTAAATCAGCCTTGAAATGGGAGCTGTTACAGTGGCAGCCAAATGCACGTTATGCACAACTGTCGTATACGACGTATGACAGATGACGTAAGATGCATTTGTAGAGGAAGCTCTGAGAAATAAAGGTAAAGTCTAGAAGGGAGACATCTGCGTTAAGAATAATTATTTATATTATTACAACAGTACAATTATGAGTACCACAATAATTACTGAGAGTTGGGGTACGCTTTGATAAAATACAATTTAAAAAATACTATGAGTAATACTGTGTATAATTATTGTTTTATATTTCTGTGAGGGTTGGGGTAGACGTTAATAAAATAAAATTAATGGGAAATTTAATAAATAATATAAATAATTCTTATTAACTTCTGGCCACAGCTGTTGCCCTTATAGCAACAACCTGTACATGTGTCTACCTGTCTTACGTCATGCCATATACGTTAGTCGTGCAACGTGTATTTGGCCGCCACCTGTAGTCAGTGATTGGGGTTTAAAATTTAAAAACGTTAACAATTTTGTTACAAAAACACATTAAGTTGCTGGCTGTGGTAAAGTGCGCCGACACAGCACTGGTGCGAAGTCCTTTGTCGATCATTCCCCTATCTCTGCTCCCCACACATTTCTGTCTCAACTCTCCTCTATACTATTCAATAAAAAGGTAAAAAAAACTAAATAAAATTGTATAAAAAAACACAACAACACATTGATCCCCTCCATAAGACATGCGTTAACCCCCTGGTGGCATAGTGTAGGGCCAGACAAAATTCTATTCAATTTAGAATCTTCTACCTTTTTTTTGTGTGTTTGTTTTTTGCTATTCCTGCACAGAATTTGGTAAGAAATCTGTGGATTTATATGTATGATTTTGTGAGCGTAGGACCTGAAAAACACACAAAATAAAAAATAACACAAAAATCACAATCAAAAAAGACAATCAAAATACAATTAGAACCACTTGTTTGGTTAACAAAGCTGTAGTCAGAAAATATTACTTTACAAATTGCATTGTACATAATTTAACTAAATATTAATTATAAATATAAAAACTTTATAAATATATATTTACTTTACATTTACATTCAAAAGGTTGAACGATAGGCTCAAAAGTCTGCAGATTTCTGCATGTACAGATTCCGTGTGAGCTATCGCTAGGCAGATTTCCTCATATATTTAGTGCCCAGTCTATTTATTTACTTTTGTAAATGTGTGTAAATTTATATTTATTCAGTTTTTAAATTAATGTCTGTAATATTATTGACTAATATGAAAATGTTCATATGATTTATTTAAATGACAGGTTTTAAAGTAATATTTTCTGTCTTTTAGAAGTGGATCTAATTGGATTTGCATTGTACACATCACATACAATTTTAAAAGGTATAATTTTTTAATTTATATATTAGGTATATTTATTAGTTGTGATACTCCCAAAATCATTTAACATAAATCTGCAGATTTTTTTTTTTACAAAATTCTCAGCAGAAATTGCAAAAAATGTCCGCAGATTCTGTCTGGCCCTAGCTATGGCTTTGTTTTATGACAGATTTTTGCACTTTTGGAAGCTTTAAAATAAAAGCCACTGCCCAACAGCATTATATAGCATGGAGGAGCCAGGATAAATGTAAAACTACTCAGACTGTGTTCGTCTGACAGAAAAAAGTCATATGCTCAAGGATGGCTTGAGGATGAATAAATTATGGGCTGATTTTTATTTCTAGCTGAACTATTCCGTTAAAATAGGCATTTACTTTCCTTTTTTGGGAATGCTAATTGTGTAACTGTCAAAAACAAATAGCTGAAAATATACTTGTAGTACTTCAGCTGACCAGCAGACGTCACTACTTTTCCAAAATATTTGATTGGTTGTGCTGCATGGTGAGTGAACGGAACCTTACAAAAATGCCTGATTCGCCAAAACAACCAGTTACATTTCAGTGCAGTGTTTGCTAAGCTATCTTTCCCACGTAGTTACACATTAAAATCAAGTCAAATCAATGCAGTGGTGTTTCAGTTGGAGTGTTTCACTGTAAATTATTTGTTTAAATAAGGTCAGCTCAGCGTGTTACAGATTGTTAGTGTTAAGGACTTATGATTTATAGTGGAAAAAATAATGTCTTTTATGGAATTAATAATAAAAAAAATTATTGATAAAAGGAGGAATTGTTAATCTCACAATTCTGACAATACAAGCATGAATTAATATCTCAAGTTCTCTACAATGGTGAAAAATAAACTCATAACTGAGGAAAATAAGTTAGAATTCTGAATTTAAATCTTGCGGTTCTGACTTTTTATTTCAGAATTGAAAAATTAGCAATCGAGTCAAAGTTACAAGATATAAATTCCTAATTACTTCTTACATTTTTCATTCAGTGGATTAACCATATTAAAGCCAACTACATCATAACATTTTTTTTTTATATGTAACAATTCCTTTTTAGTTTGATTTTCATAGCTTTGACTTAAATCAAACTCAGAATTGACACAATTCATGAATCAGACACAACACAAGTTACTGAAGTGAAAATAGATACTACTTACAAGATATATTTTCTATGTACATGATATATATTTCTTCTAGTACATGAAATTTCAAAAGTGTTAATGTTGAATTAAATTATTTGTCTCTTAAATGCCAGACTACCCAAAATTAGGACTTAAAATTTAAAAGGCAACTATGCTATCATTTGTAAAGACCCACTTTATATTGCAAAATATTATTAATAATGTAATTGTGTAAAATATGTAGTTATATAAAATGTTTACAACTTTCTATTAACTATAGTACTGCATCACAGATATGGTTTAATTATTATATTGATTATTGTAAT
>CAIGQV010018106.1:3336928-3356422 GCA_903798115.1 Danio jaintianensis | reverse complement strand
ATTAGTGTAATTTATTTAGTACCTCGGGTATTAATTTTGTTTTGCCTATAAATATATTTTTGACTCTAAAGTGCAACTTGACTTGCAATTTACGAATCACCAAGAACCATGGTTTTATCTAAGAATCCTATTTCTGTTCTACCGAAAAATCAACAAAAACCACCAAAGGTTGAGAAAATTAGCTGCAAATTTTCATTTTTGGGTTAACTATCCCTTTAAGAAGGCTAACTGCCACTGTTCTCGTTATACGACAACTAAAATATTAACTTGCATGTTTACATACGACTATCAATCCATGCAGAAAATCATCTTGCTATTTTGTTTTCATTTTGAAACTCTTAAAAAAGAACAACCATGCAAAAAAGAAGCCAAACGCATCTCATAGACCTTCACACACACACTTCCTCATGCTCTACCAGTGTGTCCGTTCTCTGAGCCTTTCAGCACTCCAAGTATTAATCACTTTATGTAAAAACCAACTGCACAGGCCGGCACAAATCCTCAAACATAGCCGGTGACATCATAGCCAGCCGCAGTGTTTTGCCGAGCCGTTTTCCTTGAATCCTGGGCAGGAATGGAGTGGGTACCGGAGCTACTATGACTATTAAGGGTTTGTGTCTTATTGGTAATATTGGGGTTTGCGGTTGAATGTAGAGCAGCTGGTTGGTAGGTCATGGAATGGGATGGCCCACGCAAGGCGTTTCGCTCTGGATAGGGATAATGGCGTCTGGATCCCCTGTTTCCATCTAAATCGTCACAACAGGATGCACTCAATAGTCCACCACCAAGCATGGACAAAAGTGAAGAAGCTAAACCTACGTACAGGCAATCGCCTATCTCAAATTTAAGACTGGCCGGCATGTTGGGCATGTAGAAGGTCTGCACCACTTCGTGGGTTTTCCAGGCGACAGGAATCAACGATAAAAGCCCTGCAAGGAGGAACAAGGAGCCGCCAATTCCAGCCACCTTGGTCTTGACCGAAGATCCATCCATGCAGACGGTGCACTGCATGCCAACGGTGGAGACAGCACAGGCCATGACGGAGAAGATGGAGGACATGACCATCATGGCCCGGGCCGCTTGCAGGTCGACGGTGAGTCCCAGGAGAGTGTTGTAGGTCTCGCATTGGAAGGCACCGGTGCTCTGGTAAACGCACTCCATCCACAGACCTTTCATGCTGACAACTGCGGTCACAATATTGGGACCAATGTGTGCAGATGTTGCCCAATAGGGGAGAAGAGTGGCTACCAGGGTCCCAAGCATGCCGATGAGGCCAAAAAAGAAACCCATCAACTCCAGTGCTAGAATCGCCATGTTGTGTGCTGGATGAAGTGTTTGATGAAGTTTTGCTGGATTGCTGTACAGGAAAACAGCACAGTTTAGTCTCAGCAAAAGCACATGTGTTGTGGTGTTTAGTTCACCCAAAAATGAAAATTATGTCATCATTTACTTTACTCAAATCTTGCTTGTTTCAAACCTTTATGAGTTTCTTTTTTTTGTTAAACACAAAAGAAGATATTTTGAAGAATGCTGAAAACCGGTAGCCATTGACTTTAGTAGTAATTGTTTTTCCTGCTATAGAATTCAATGGTTACATGTTTTCAGCTTTTTAAAAGCAACTCCTTTTGTGTTTAACAGAAGAAAGAAACTCAAAAAGGTTGGGAACCACTTGAGGGCGAGTAAATAGCTTGTAAATTTAAATTTTGGGGTGAACTATCCCTTTAATAATTGTAAATGAGCATGTGTTTTGTAAATAAAGAGACAGTTTGCCTAAACACTCAAACCATTTCCTTACCCTCAAGTGTTTCCAAACCTTTATGAGTTTCCTTTTTCTGTTGAACACAAAAGAAGATATTTGAAAGAATGATGAAAACCGATAGCCATTGACTTCCATAGAAGAACTTAATAAATTAATACTGGTGGTGGATGAGGAGATTCCCCCCAATGTGTAAAAGCGCTTTGAGTGTATAGAAAAAGCGCTATATAAATGTAAGGAATTATTATTATTATTATAAATAGAACTGAATGGCTACTGATTTCCAACATTCTTCAAAATATCTTCTTTTGTGTTAAAAAGAAGAAACTTTTTAAGCCAACTTTTGGTAGAATTTTGGTAGAAGGGCCATTGACACAAAATGCATCTTTGCATCTAAAAATGTGAGATGCAGTGCTTAGGAATGTTTTTTAAAAAGCACCTTCTTCATCATGTTAAATTCACATAAAACACTTGCCAACTTGCTACTTGTAAACGGAAGCTCACAATGCTTGCCCCACCTCTGAGTTTTTCTGATTGGTCCACTGCTTTGGAACTGACACCAAGTCCTAACTACACGCACTGCGGCATGCAATAAAAGGTCTCTTTTTCATGTTAAAACAAGTTTTTGTCCTAACCATCTGCAGCAGTGGCGTGCAAAATTTCTATTTTAGAAACAGTTTCTAATTCTGCGACATCACAGCGAAATAACACCATGAACTACTATGACAATGAGCACCTCAGGTACAGATTATGTGCTTTATTCAGTGTTAAATGCTACCAATGTGAGTTTGAACACCATTTTATGTGACATTTATTTCCATACTACTGAAAGCCGCAGCAGATAGTTTCTAAAGACCTCAGATCTTTACAATTAAATAACTAGCAAACAATTTGAAAATGAAAGTCAGTGACTTTGGAAATGAACATCAGTCACTCATGTACTTTTAATAATGTTAACTAGGTTAAGTAGGTATTAATTCGATTATAAGCTACCATTTCTTTGGCAGTGCAGTGGCTGATATTTAAATGAATGGCAGGTATTTAAATCTTTCTTTTGTGTTGTGTCAGATTTGGTACAGACAGCCAAATTGCTTGTCGCTGGAATCGTGTCGCGTTGCGTGTGGCACTGATAAATGCCACTGCTTGTAAAAGTAAAAAAAATCTTTGAACTTGACACAGCATTTTAAAAATGCATCGCTCATGTGCGAGACGCTGCAAAAGATACTAGACTTGAGCGAAACAATCGTGCACGTCTGTCAAGTGCATTACACAGAAAAACAATGCTAAAGTAGTGCATTGGAAAGGAAAACCGTGTTCTGTGGGAATGGCCACGTAAAAGTGACTAAATGGTAACAGAATGTTCATTTATTTCATTTAAATTTAAATTTTTTCCAACTTTCCCTTTAAGTATGTATTTTTTTTTAAAACTGTACTTGCATTATTACAAATTTAAGTTATTAGACATTTTAATTTAATTTAGTTTGTTCATACTTACATTTCAACTCAGGGTTCGTTTGGTCTGGACCAAAACAGAAAATGATATACGACTAGTCCCGCTTCACTTAGTCATTTTAAAGACCAAACCCACAGATAAAATAAAAAGAACACTGTAATGAACACTGTCGAGACAGAATTTACCCAAATTATTTTTTGTGCTGGGTTAAACATAATTTGCTTTGACCACCTTGTAAAGAACTTAAAAATGTACAGAAATAGTCAAAACACACATGAAAAGATCAGCATTTTCGACACATGCACTAAACTGTGATTACGAGGATAAAAAAACAGGTATACTTAGGCGTTTTGTCACATCTTGTGTCATCATATCTTATCTGTGGTTTGTTTGGATGTCTTTAGCCTGCGTTGCATTCATATTTCATTCGAACAGCACAAGAGTTTAATTAAAAGTGGGTTCAGAGCCATTTTTTTCCAATTTCGGTCTGCTTAGGGCACTTGTGTTCACACTTTTTCAAATGATCTGCGCTAACAAAGCAATCGCAATTTCATCACACTTCAGTACACTTTGTTGTAATGACAAATTAAACGTTTCATTTTAAAGTACATTGTTTTAATAGTATTTGTAATGCACTTTTATACTCACATGAGTCAGAAATGATCATACTTCCATTTAATCTATGATAATAATCATCATAATCATGTAATTGTGATTAATTAATATCCTACAATCCATAAACATCAGTACTCACCTATTACATCCTTTATATCTGTTGATGAACACTTTCCTGTAATTTGTGATTCATGGGTGTTTTACATTGATTTACACTTTGAATTGCATTTTGGGACATTGACATCTACTCAGACACTTTTAGATGCTGAAAAGACTGTTGTTTGCATTTTTTTCATCATCATCATCATCTAGTTTGTCCAATACATTATGATGTAATAAACTGTCTAATAAACTGGCGGAACTTTTTTATTATTGTACAGATTTATTTCTTTGAAAGTTTTCTTATACAATGTGTATTGTATAACAAAGCTTTGTATAATAATAATTTGTTTTATACAAAGATATATACTGTATAATGAATAATAACTACTAGAAAATCAATAAAAGTCACTTTGTCAAACTGTAGTTACATTTTTCAACATCAGAGGTTGCCAGAGAGGTTTCCACAATGTAACTTTTGAATAAACATAAATCATAAAATACTGGATTAATGATATTTCTTACAGTGTAAGTATATTCTTTTAAAGTACATTATTTCAGAAACAAGTACTCTTTTCAAAGTGTGCTAAAATGTTAATCAGTACCACTTTCTTTTAATCTTGTTGCTGCCTGTTTTACGTGCTGTAGTAATAACAGTAAATTATTTATAATCACATACTGTACAAAAAAGTTAGCAGTTGTCCGT
The DNA here is from genome assembly GCA_903798115.1 of Danio jaintianensis. Lineage (NCBI taxonomy): Eukaryota > Metazoa > Chordata > Actinopteri > Cypriniformes > Danionidae > Danio > Danio jaintianensis. The sequence goes on along the minus strand of CAIGQV010018106.1, from coordinate 3,351,793 downwards.
AGCTCATTTGAGTTTTTTTGGTTTATTTACACTTTCGAATTTAATCATTGACCTCTGCTCGATGTTGAAAAATGCTCTCTTGATCTTAAACATTTGCTTGGTGATTTAAAATTGAACTCTACATGTCACTAAAGCATTTTTCATATATATTTCCAACCACTAAAAATGTCAATAAAACCCCTAGTCAAACTTTCCTACATCAAAAGTTTTCAAAGAAGCGCCCATAAAGCCATTTCTAAGCATAAATAAATGTAAAACACCTATAAATTAACTTTATCATAACACGTATTTTTAACAGTGCACAACAAATTGAATATTGTGCATATTTGTACTTAGTACTTCCATTAGTAATCACACAGTTTAATAAGACACCATTTAAAGCGATAATAACTGTATTCAAGTAATAATACATACCTTTGTTAAGCAGTGAGGTGTTGCCAGCAGCTCTTAATTCACTCATATGTGCCTGTGTTTTCCCACAGTCCTTCTGTTTGTGATCCTGCCATCTCTGTTGATCTGTAGATATGAGGATCTGCCCCGTCCATGAACACACAAGCACCTCTGGAAAAGAAAAGTTAAAGATTTACTCGCTCCTCACCCCAAAACTGACCCTTTCTGTGTTCGTCCCAAAAAACAAGGCCACTCTGGTAAAGGACAGCATCAATCATAGTGGGTCAGTGTTATTTGTTCAGCAGTGTGAGACTGGTTTATATCATATTAGACTTTTTGTGATGCTTTAAGAAACATCATTGTTTATTGAATACTGAATATATTTATTATGTTGCGTGCACTAAGCATTAACAAAGAGTGCCCAAAAACTAAGCAATAACCCACAAACAAGATTTAAATAGCAGACTACAGGAAGTTATATTACATATTATTCTACTACAGTTTCGAAACAAAAACAATAGACTGTGAAATAGATTAATTTGTCTACATTTTGTAATCGTCATAATTTTGTTGTAAATTAATGTTAGCTATATTGCTTCCAGTATGTATGATTAATTATTAAAACTAGTTTAGTGTCAGATAAACGTAAAACTATTTAACTTACAATAAAGTAGTATAGAAAACCATTAATAAAAAACAAAAAACAATACAACGCGTTTATTCCGTTTCAGAAGAATCACATCCACGTTCAAAAGAACAGTATCGTTAATGCTAGTGTGATTTTATTTTATATTACAGTTAAATAAACAATACGTTAGCGTAAACTTACATTTTTACACGTTTTGCCCGTTATGTCTATTTTTCCCTCGAATGAAACCGTCTGTCATCTCCGATACGTGTTGCTGAACGAATCAGTAAACGAATCGGTTGAGTGTAAGTGATTCAATTGACTCGATGATAATACACACAAAAAAATCAACTGTTGCCATCTACTGGCGAACAGTCAGATCCAGTAACCAGAACTGCCAACTGTCTAAAGCAAAATGCTTGTGTTTAACTGTTTACAGCACAAGCATTAACACTATTACAACTAACTCTATTAAAAGGGTAAGCTAAAGCTAAACAATAATATCTAAAGACCAATATTTTGCTAACAACACTAAACTGACTCATGGAACTGTACATTAATTTACATGTAGTGTAATAGAGATACTTCAACGTACCTGCTCCTTTGCAGAAGTGTAATATCGCAGTAATTATGTGTACGTGTGAGTGTGTGTGCATGTGTGTGGACACAGTTTGAGCCGGTTTCAACTGAACCTCTTACTCAATCTCAGTTAAATCACCTCACTGTAATGAGATTAAACCCATAATCCAGCCTCTTACTGGAAGGGTCCACCACAAACTAGCAAAAAAACATGTGACAGGCCATTTTTTTTTGCCCACTCATGGCAGTACGTTTTTGTCTGGACAACACGTTAAAGTTTTTTACTAATCAACATTTAAAGGCACCTTTTGTGACCTGTAATCAGTGTTGGGTAAGTCAAAAGAGTAATTAATTACTAATTACATAATTAAAACTGTATTTAAATTCATTTTTTAATTACTTTGTCTGGAAAGTAATCTAATTACTCAATAAGTAGTTTAATTACTTGACTCAAAAAGCTTGAAATCTATTTTAAAAAATCTCTAAAAACAAATAAATATTCATTCTTTAAATTGGAGTCAAACAGAGCCTTTTAGCTTTACTAAACTAATTTAATACTTAAAGAATGTTAAACTTTAAATGTATTGAAATATAAAACATTGCAGTGTAATCCCGCAGTATCATACATATATTGACCATATACCCCATTTCTTACTCAATGCATTGTCTCTTAAACATGTGCTGATTTCGGACAAATCGAACTTATTTTAGTTGAAAAATCAAGTTACTATATGCAAAATATCTGAACAAGAATACATTTGTTCTTTAGCATGTGCAACTGTCTTTAGTTCAGAATTATTCCACAAAATATATTTGTGTAACAATAAAATGCAATTACTCTGCTCTGAATTGATTTACTCATTCAGATCTGTTGATTTTATAGACATAATTTAAGGCAAGTAGCTGTAATTAAATTACCTTAAAATGAAAAGTAATCCCTTACTTGACTTTTCCAGCAGAAAAGTAATCTAATTACTTTGTAACTTGTTACACCCAACACTGGCTGTAATGTTGTTAATCAGTTGTTTAGGGTTTTTCTCAAACCCATCTGTTCACATTAATTAAACCTTTTTTTTTTTTTTTTAATGTATTTAATAGTGAAATTAGTGCAGAAAAACTACATTACCCACAATTCATACAAAAAATCTAACCAAAGGTCTGCAGTGAGCAAAGTAGACAGCCACTAATGCACTACAGCTAAATATTCATTAATAGGATTAATGATTGCTAAAATATGATTGATTTTCTGATGTGGACATCTCCGCTGGTTCACAGTGAGGTCTCCGGGGTCAGAGGTGAGGTGGAGGTGCTGCGGTGGGAGCCTGTGTTTGGACTCGGAGATGGAGGTGCCAGCGTGGCGGGACAGCAGAGGAGCAGAGAGGCGGACAGGAGTGAGTGTGTCTACAGAGGTGCCGTCCACACACACCTCCTATAATGAGCTCAGAGGTGTGGACACACACACTCAGTGCAGTCTGAATGTTTATTCCCAAATCAACACCTTTATGAACTCTGACCAGTATGACCTGAAGATAGACATAAACACACTGAAATAATGAGATCGTGTAGACTGTTACGTGAAATAAATCAAGTAATATTTAAATTACTTGTATAGAGTTAGTTTCCGCAATTACTTCACACTTATTTTTCACACATACAGTTGAAGTCAGAATTATTAACCCTGCTGAATTATTAGCCCCCCTGTACAATTTTTTTCCCAATTTCTGTTTAACGGAAAGAATATTTTTTCAACACATTTCTAAGCATAATAGTTTTAATAACTAATGTCTAATAACTGATTTCTTTTTTCTTTTGCCATGATGAAAGCACATAATATTTTACTAGATATTTTTCAAGATACAAGTACTCAGCTTAAAGTGACATTTAAAGGCTTTACTAGGTTAATGTTAATTAGGCAAGTCATTGTATAACGATGGTTTGTTCTGTAGACAATCGAAAAAAAATATTGCTTAAGGGGGCTAATAATATTGACCTTGAATTTTTTTTTTAATGAAAACTGCTTTTATTCTAGTCGAAAGATAGATCTGTTAAAGATAATGTTTGAAATATTTGAAAAAGAAATGCACAGGAGGGCTAATCATTTTGACTTCAACTGTATATGCTCATGACAACAAGTTGTACCTGAAAACAAGGCCAATATTTTGTTTCCTTTTGATATTTGCAAGTATTTTTGTGCAGTCTTATTGCAATTTCATTCTTCAGACCAGCAAGCAGGTTTCCATGTTGTTCAGGTGGTCATTAACTGAAAGCTCACGCTATTTCTTGAGTCGATGTAAATTACAAATAATATATAGGAAAGAAGCAATATTCTCAATTGATTAAATTAAATGTTTTAAAAAATCATTAAGGAAATATGAAAAACAAAATATATGTATGTTTTTTATTAAAATATATTTTAGTAGCACAAGTACATTTTTTTTATCAAATATACTTGAATATTTACTCAATAATTTTGGTAAGCCGCACATCTAACACTGTAAAAAATGCTGAGTTCCACACAATTCCACACACATGTTGTCCCAACACAAATCTATAAAGTTAACTTAATCGTTTTTACAAATTTAAGTGAATTGAACATAAAACAATTAAGTTGTCCCCAAAAAAACCTTAAGAATTGTGTTCAACTCATTTTAAATAAGTAGTTTGAACAAGCAGCAAAAAACAGTTTTGAGTGAATAATCATTTAATGTTGTTTAAAGAGTTTATTAAGGTCATACAACTTTTTATTTTTGTGATATTAACAAAGCCACTGAGTTATATTTTACAGCCTGTTGCAAGGGCAATCTGGGGTTTAGATTTTTTGTGTTAGTTTGTCAATAATGTAAACCTTTAAATGTAAAGGTTTTTATTGTCATTGCTAATTCTGTGAAGAACCTTTAATATCCATACAACTTTGCATCGCACAAAAGGTTCAGACTAAAAACAACGCAAAATGGTTCTTCACTCTTCAGGTTTTACATAGGCATCAGTGGTTCCATTGACATCCATGGAAGATTTCATGAAGAACCTTTAATATCTAGAACCATTCCACAAAAGGTTCTTTATAGTAGAAAGGTTTTAGGATATTAAATTGATACTTTAGGTCATTAAAATTAATTCTTCTCTCACATGTTCTTTGGGGAATAAAAATGGTGGAAATGTTGAAAAGCTCTAGCGTGCAAACTTTTTTGGTTAAAAAGAATATACATTTTAAATATTTGTGAACATTATATTGTTTTGCTTTAGCTGGGATCATTTAGAGCTCTTTGAATTTGGAAGTTAAGCACCATGGAAGTTTCACAGTATGTAGAAAAATCCTCTACCACAAGCCCTATTTTTTTATGACTAAAGAAAGAAAGAAATTAGCATTTCTGATAATAAGGGGTGAGTAAAATATTGGGAAATTTTCATTCTGAATCTGAACTAATCCTTTAAACCATCTCATACAGCATATAGACTAGACCCCAGTTCACGAAGATCTCCATCTCATCACCTCGCTGTTGTCACCCGTCACTGTTGCTTCATTTGTGGAGGTGTGTGTGTGACACCAGTCCTCACACCCTCATGGACACACTTCTGTCACCCGCTCGGCTCTTCTGCTCTTCTCATGCAGCCACGTTCCCACAACAGCACCTTCACACTTCATCTCTGCACTACACAAACACTGACCCCACCATCGCCTCGTTTACATTATAGCTAACATTTAGAATGTCTATATTCATTTACAATCATCTGAAAAAGGTTGGACACCCTATTGAATTACAATATTTCCATATTAAGAAAAAATTATCTGACCTTTGGCTGATTTAAAAATTTGGCAAATAAAACCTCAACAAAATGTAGCATTAACAAAAATAAGTCATGCGCTATAATCAAATGCCTAAACTGATCATCAGCAGAAGTTCTAGCAATTTGTTGGTCTGGAGCCTTCAGGTGTGTGTGAACATAATGTCCGTCACACAGCTAAAGCTTAGGCAAAATAAAAAATGATCCCAAGCACAGCAGCAAATCTACAACAGAACAGCTGAAAAGGAAAAAAAAAATCAAGGTGTTCCAGTCGTCCCGTCAAAGCCCAGACCTCATCCTGACTGAAATGCTGTGGCGAGAGCTGTGCAGAAAACTCCAAAACACCTTTAGAATTATTGAGAAGGTCATAAAATATTTATTTCAAGAAATTAGTGCTAAATGTGGATCTACATGCAGGCATCTGAACCATATGTATGCTAAATTTTTAACTATCCATGGCTTTTCTAACACAGTGTAGGATATCACATGATGTTGTCCATCTGAAGTTTTATCTGCACAATTTTAAGACCTGCCAAGGACCATAGAGTTGTATTTTTTGTCTTGATTTCACTAGGGTGTCCTAACATTTTCACACACTCTCTCCTTTTGGTATCCACCAGACCCTTTCTTATCAACACTCCATGTTTCTGAAAAGACTGTACAATTCTTAGTGTGCTTCATGCAGGTGAGTGGGCTTGACAAACCACCTGTAGAAGACACACACTTTTCTTCTCTGTATGCACCAGACACCTTCTTATAAACACCCCAAACTTGGAAAACATTGTGCAATTCTGAGTGTGCTCCACCTGTAAGACACCCCTCACTCCTCTTTGCACACTTGGAGGAAAAAAATAAAATAAATAATATTAATAAGTTAGACTTATCATAGCACTTATATACTGCAACTCTCTGATGATTTGAAGTGCTTCTTTTATCCTCACTTGTAAGCCACTTTGGATAAAAGTGTCTGCTAAATGCAGTATTAGTCAGTACAGTAGATGCAAAGCAAAGTGCCAAGCCACGTATAGGGATAACGAACGGCTTGCTGTGTATTAAAGGATTTTAAATGTACAATGCGGAAGCAGAATCGCCCGGCGTGGTTAACAGACATTGTTTTCTATGAGTTCACACACCAAAACATGCCACACCACTCATATATTTTTTTCCATCAAAGTACATTTTATTTGTTATGGAAACACATTTACCGAATAAATTCCAGTATATGCATCAGAAATGTCATGTGATTTTGTTTTAACAGATCATGTGATAACAATTGTTTGGCATTAATGGGCAAACCGGTGGAACGACCACATTGTAAGGCATCTGAAATGTTGTTGTTTTGGTTATTGTAAAATGCCTCAGCCAAAGTCCATAATCAAAGTGGTTCAGTATTACTACCTCCAGAATTGTCTTGAGCATCTCACGCCTCCAAAAAAAGCCACCGCACGTTCACTGCATTTCGTCTTTGTCTTCTGAGACACAAGTCATTTATTATATAAGAAAAAAGGCCCACAGTGGCTTCTCGTACCACAGCAAATTTCAGTTTTCCTTTTGATATTTGGCACCGGTTTATAAAGAAGTGAGGATTTTCTTCTATTTGAGTCATTGGATAGAAACAGTGCTTAATTCAGAAATGTTTTATGCGACACTACAGTTTTGAGCATTAGTCAAGTTTTGGTGCTAGAGTCTGTTATGTTAATTTTTATGATTTTTTTTTAGCAAGTAGAATTAATGACTGAATTAGTTTTGCTACCTTCCAGGTAGGAAGCTATTGTACCAGTCTGACCCGCTGAAAGGTCGGTGTCCTGGTCAAGCGTGTGTACAGTAGGTGCTGATGTGGGAATGATGTGGCTCCATGTTTTGAGCAGAAAGTGAGCAGGCTGGTGGTGAAGGCTGGTGTCGCCTCAACACCTCCTCAGATAAGAGCAAAGGTGTGAGGAGCGCATGAGTGAACAGGGTCAATAGACGGCCGCTGCTCACTGCGATCCTCAACTCATGGCCTTTAACACAGGCATAACCAGGGCCAGACAGAATATTCAGACATTTTTTGTTATTATCCCTTGATTGTGTAAAAAATCTGGAGATTATTATAACTCTATTGAGAGTTTAGTTTGAATAACAGCTTAACAAATTTTCTGTAGATACTTTTTATTGTTTCAAAACATTAAGAACAAATGCTATACTGTATTAGTAACGGACGGCATGGTGGCTCAGTGGTTAGCACTGTCGCCTCACAGCAAGAAGGTCGCTTGTTTGAGTCCCGGCTGGTTCAGTTGGCATTTCTGTGTGGAGTTTGCATGTTCTCCCCGTGTTGGCGTGGGTTTTCTCCAGGTGCTCCAGTTTCCCCCACAGTCCAAAGACATGCGCTATAGGTGAATTGGGTAAACAAAATTGGCCTTAGTGTATGAGTGTGTGTGTGAATGCGAGAGTGTATGGGTGTTTACTGGGTTTCAGCTGGGAGGGTATCCGCTGTATAAAACATATGCCGGAATAGTTGGCGGTTCATTCCGCTGTGGCAACCCCTGATAAATAAGGGACTAAGCCGAAGAAAAATGAATGAATGAATGAATGAATGTATTAGTAACCAAACACCAACCAATAGCCTTGTGGTTAGTGCGTCGACACATGGCACTAAGGTGCTCATTGCGACCCGAGTTTGATTCCCGACTCAAGGTCCTTTGCCAATCCTGTTCCCCTCTCTCTGCTCCCAATGCTTTCCAGTCTTTACTGTTCTCTCCATTTACAGTGAAAACCCCCCAAAAAATTATTATTACAAAAAAAAAAACTTTTTAAACTTATATTTAAAGGCCAGACACACCAAGCTGACAGTCGGCTGTTGGGGTTTGTCTGTCGGTCAGCATTGGTCACGCTAGTTGGTTTGGTGTGTTCCACACATCGCCTCTCATCAGGTTAACATTGGAGCTCGTTGGTCCAATTTGTCTATGCTATTTGTTTAGCGTCAGCTTGGTGTGTACTGGACAATGTAAATCCAATTAGAACTTGTGTGGTAAACAAAGTAAGTCTCATATAATATATCAGTCACACTTTATAATAAGGTTTCATTACCTACATTGTTACAACCACTTGGCTGTCTACGGGAGTGTGGTTGCACACTTGGTTTGAGAACCTGCATGAACCCTCAAAGACATTTGTGCTCAAAATAATGATCGGAGGACAGAAATGCAGTGCAAATAAAAGTGGTTTATTTACAGGAGGTGAAGGTTGAAGCAGTGAGTGAGCTATTTACAATATTTACAATCAACAAACAAACCAAAACATAAATTAGAAAGACTGGCTATGGGTGGCGCTAGAGAAAAGAAATAATCAAAAACCAATCTAGTCTAAAAACTGAAAAATAAATCTTCAATATCCAAAGACATCTTACCTAAACTACACTATCAAAAAATACACAGGTTGGCACTCAGCCCCCTTCCCTATAGTGCATTTTGAGGCAGTTGAAAATCCTTCATCCTTCAGAGTACATTAAAAAAAGATTTGCTGCTTGTTACTTATTTAAATTAAGCTGAATCAACACGATTCTTGAGATTTTTTTGGGGGGGAGCAACTTAATTGTTTTATGTTCAATCCACTTATCCACTTGTTAATTTAACTTGATTGATTTGTGTTGGGACAACATGTTAACATGAATGAATTGTGTGGAAACCTCTTTTTTTTTCTTTTCTTTTTTTTACAGTGTAATTACTTTAAGCTTTGACCAAAGTGAAAATGTAAAATTGTTAAAGACAGTCTGTGTTTGTCTAAATATGTCTAGGTTAAAGCGGGGTCAGTGTTTATTTGTGTGTAGGTGCTGATGTGGGAACAGCGAAGCAGGTTCAGGTCAGCAGAGAGAAAAGTGTGGGTGACAGAAGTGTGTTCACTGAGGTGTCACACACACACAGACACCCTTCAAATGACTGCAGACGTGTGATGCTTGTGGAGAAGTGAGAATGACTGGGTCACTCAGTGAACATTGTAATGGCAATCTATATCTTATCCCATTCTCTGCCATTTCCATGACTGGCACAAAGGATTTGATACATAAACAAAAAACTTTAATCTTCATTTGTCAAAAATTCAACTAAAGAACTACACACATTTTTTCATGTTTTCACATTAAATATAATTTCAAAGAAGGGACAAAAATACTGTCTAACACAGCTCCTTCCTTCTGGTTCAAATACTCAACAGTCAATTAAATCAACATAAGTCACTTATGCATATATTAGCTATTAGCTTACTGTATTTTGTGTTTAACTGTAGATTGTACCATCCGGTTTGTAGAAAACCCCAAAAAAGGAGAACAAATGTTTATTTATGCTTAATACAAGGACTCTTCCACATGACTCTTCATCTGTGAGGGCTGCTGTACTTCTGTTACTATTAGCCTTGTAAATGTGAAAGTCTCTAAACAGTTGTTTAAAAACAAACATAATGTTTAAAATAAACCCATAAGACTTTTGGGGCGACACGGTGGCTCAGTGGTTAGCACTGTCGCCTCACAGCAAGAAGGTCGCTGGTTCGAGTCCCGGCTGGGTCAGTTGGCATTTCTGTGTGGAGCTAAATTGTGTGTATGTGTGTGAATGAGTGTGTATGAATGTTTCCCAGTACTGGGTTGCAGCTGGAAGGGCATCCGCTGTGTAAAACATATGCTGGATAAATTGGCGGTTCATTCCACTGTGGCGACCCCTGATGAATAAAGGGACTAAGCCAAAGGAAAATTAATGAATGAATAAGACTTTTGTACAACTTAATAAATATGTCTAATCAAATCTGAGAGATTGCTGTCTCTCAGGGATGTGCAGAGACATTTTGAGGGGTAGGGGCACTTTTCTTATTTGTTGTTGTTGTTGTTTTTTTTTATAAATTTAAATGTATTGAAAGTTAGTTCACACAAAAATTCACCATGTACTCACCCTTTAGTGGTTCCAGTGGTTCATTTTATACAAAGTAATAATATCTCTGTTAAACAGATTGTCCTCTTTGCTGCTTTTTAAGCAGCTGTAAAGAAAGAAAGAAAGAAAGAAAGAAAGGTTAGTGGTTGCAAACAATTTATATGGGCTGAATTTAAACAAACAAATTAGGTTGAACATTACTAAATTTAATTTGTTTGTGTAAATTCAGCCCATATAAATTGTTTGCAACCACTAAACTTAAAACATTTAGTAAATCCAATAAATAATTTTTTCAGTGTAATTTTGACACCCAGATTGTAAAACAAAACATATAAAGGCTAAATATTCTTCACAAACATTGATTAGTCTGACTACAAATGAAAACTATTAAAACTAAACTAAATATATTTTTAAAAAATGATCATTTAACAATAACAATAATTTTCTCAAAGCGATACAAGAGAAGCTTATTTGAATAGCCTCTGTTGATGTTTCTGTGCAGCAGCAGCAGCGCCCCCTGTTGGAGGTCTTTCTCATTACAAACAAAGTTCTAATTTGATAAAATATGAATGTCCATCGGGCCGTTTCAGGTTTGAGAAGTGAGAATGTTGGTGCTGATGTGGGAACACTGACGCTGGCCCTGGGACACGGACGGAGGGCCAGACACGGTGACAGAAAATGTTTTCGCCGAGGCGTCAAACACACACACCTCAGATGACTGCAGACGTGTGACCCTCGTGGAGAAGAAGTGAGAATCACTGGGTCACTCGATGGACATCACTCTGACCCTCACAAGAGGTCAGCTTTATTTACAGACTATTTCATAACATCGTTTCAAAATGTTGCTTCAAAATTCATTCAATTGGTTTAAAGGGGTAGTTCACCCAAAACATTAAAATTCTGTCATCATTTACTCCTCCTCCACTTGTTCCAAACTTAAAGCAAGATATAATGAAGAATGTTTGGGAGGAAAACTGCCATTGACTTCCATAATATTTTGTGTTAATACTGTGGATGCCAATGACTGCTTGTTTCCAATATTCTTCATAATATCTTATTGAGTAAATAGATTTTGGGTGACCTATCCCTTTAATTAAACCGAGCCGTTCACATTTGTAGGTGAGTAAGAGATTTTAAAGTGATATTTTGAGTGAGAGGAGGCCATTTTCCTAATTTTATTCACATGATTATTATGGCGAGACTTTGCAAATTCTACTTTTTCACTTCGCTAGTCAGATGAGAGGAGACATGGATCATTAGGTAAGGAAATGGTTTTACTTCATTTGTTGGGGTCAAGAGTCTTATGGCACGTTTACACAACAATAAAGTAATTTCCTTTGCATTTTAAAAGGTTTGGAGTACAGAAGACAATTTGAAAATGATCCCTGAGCACACACACCCACTTACTTTTATGCACATTTTGGAATCTTGCATAAAAAAGGCTTAATGGAAACAGAGATTTGGAAAATGCTCATAAAAAAACGTATGCGCACAGCTGAGTATAAGACAAACTTTTTATTTGATAAGAAAAAATGCAAATAAACTACGATGGAAACACATTTATCAAATAAATTCCAGTAATGCGCATGAAAATAATCATGTGATTTTGTTTTTTAACAGATCACATGATAACAAATATGGGTGCAATGTGAAGGCAATAATGGACAATGTAAACATTTTTTGGCCATCCGAAAAATGTCATCTTCTAAAGCGCAAGTAATTTATTATGTAAAAAAGGCCTATACTGGGTTCTTCTACTGCAGCATATTTGATATTTGGAGTCAGTTGGAAACGGAAACGGAGCTGTATTAGCAAATCTTTTATGCCACATTCAAGTTTTGGTTGAAAACATATAGCTAAACTAACTAAAAATGCTGTTTTCTGCATGCCAGGGCAGTCACTTTGTAAATATACAGTACACAAATACACTCTTGTAGTTGGCCATTGTTGTTTTGGTTGTCAGGCACTTACTGATGACACATGCGCAATGTCACTGTAATAAAACTTTTCTTCATTTTCATTTTCAATCTCAGTTCTCACTAATCCACAAAAACAGCTTTTAAGACTGCTGTTTAACATTGCTGTTTAAGAATAATGTTGTCCTGTAAATGAATGGCCAAAACACCTAAAAATGTTTGGTTTACATGTACAGTATATACAGTGGTGTGAAAAAGTGTTTGCCCCCTTACTGATTTCTCCTTTTTTGCATGTTTGTCACACTTTAATGTTTCAGATCATCAAACTAATTTAAATATTAGTCAAAGATAACACAAGTAATCACATCATCCAGTTTTGAAATGAAAGTTTTTTATTATTAAGGGAAAACAAAACTACATTGCCTTGTGTGAAAAACTGTTTGCCCCCTAAACCTAATAACCGATTGGGCCGCCCTTAGCAGCAACACCTACAATCAAGCATTTTTGATAACTTGCAATGAGTCTCTTACAGCGCTGTGGAGTAATTTTGGCCCTCTCATCTTTTGAAGAATTGTTGTAATTCATCCACATTGGAAGGTTTTCAAGTATGAATTACCTTTTAAGATCATGCCACAGCATCTCAATTGGATTCAGATCAGGACATTGACTAGGCCACTTCAAAGTCTTCTGTGGTCTGTGTTCTGTAATAATCTTTGCTAGTATTTTCTCTTGACTGGTTTACTTTGGAGGCTTGCTGAGGGACTACTGTTGCTTTAAGAAAAGCTGTTTTCTTTAAGAAAAACACTTTATTTAATTCAATAGTTTGAAAGGATAGTTAGTCTAAAACTGAAAATTCTTTCATCATTTAGCTTGTCACAAACAAGTTTGAGTTTCTTTCTTCTGTTGTTAGAACAATGTTAGAAACCTGTAACCATTGACATCTATTGTAGGACAAACAAATACTATGGAAGTCAATGGTTACTAGGTTTCTAACATTTTACAAAATATCTTCTTTTGTGTTCAAACGAAAAAGAAAACTCATAAAGGTTTGGAACCACTTGAGGGTGAGTAAATGATGAATACATTTTCATAGAACTATCCCTTTAAGGGAGAGAATGTTCTTATAAATAACAAGTAAATTACAAAAATAATTTAAAAGAAATGGCAACACATTGAATTAAACAAACGTTAACCTGAAAAATTAAACAGTACTTTTTTCTGCAATATATTTTAATAATGGGCGACACGGTGGCTCAGTGGTTAGCACTGTCGCCTCACACAAAGAAGGTCACTGGTTCGGGTCCCAGCTGGTTCAGTTGGCATTTCTGTGTGGAGTTTGCATGTTCTCCCCGTGTTCGTGTGGGTTTCCTTCGGGTGCTCCGCTTTCCCCCACAGTCCAAAGACATGCGCTATAGGTGAATTGAATAAACTAAACTGGCCGTAGTATGAGTGTGTATGGATGTTTCCCAGTGCTGGGTGGCAGCTGGAAGGGCATCCGCTGTGTAAAACATATGCTGGATAAGATGGCAGTTCATGCTGCTGTGGCGACTCCTGATGAATAAAGGGACTAAACCGAAGGAAAATGAATGAATGAATAAATAAATATTTTAATAATTTTTTTTTCACAACTTAATTTATTTCGAATTTGAACATATCTTACAGGGTTTTTGACTGATTGATATTGTAAACAATAATGTTAAACTATACCAGTCAGTTGAGCAGAGTAGTTAAAAGTCAGTTATTTTGTACATAAATAATCTGTTTTTCTCTTTTCCTTTTACTTGTCACATTAAATACAAATGCATACAAGAATTCATAATCATATCATACAAGAAATCATCATTTAGGTTTGACCTTTTTTCTCACTTTCTAACATCAGTGTGTTTTTAAAACAGTAAATCTGAGATGTGAGAAATTGCTGCACATTTAAATAAGCCAAGGAATTTCCTCTGAAATAATCCATTACATGTATTTTGGAGTTTACAGTGCTGTGATCTCAATGATTAAGACAATCTTGGCTTGAGGGGAAGGTTATGGGCTGGCCGCTGCATTATTCAAATACTTTCAAAACATAACTTCAGGCCAATCAATCAATCAGAATGTAGAAAAAAACTTTAGTTGGTTAGTGAGCTAGACATGAAGTTTTAACTAAACAGTTTAAGCCGACACTATGGTGTTATGCATTAGTCACAAATCAGTTTATACATCTCATTTAAAATAAAACAAAAATAAATAGTTCTGACTAGTGCAGCTGTTAATTACTTTTGGACACGAAATGACAAAATACTGAGAGATCTTCTTAGGGTAACTGATATATACTGCGTGCTGTAACTAATCCATTTCTTGTTATTTTAAATTAAAGATCAGTGTTGACTTGCTTTAAAGAAAACACACTGGTCAGGCCTGCGGAGCAGCGGGCTGGTGATTACTGACATTCCTGACCATGGGGGAGAAGATTTTTAAGAGCCGTTAGTGGCAGGGGGTTTCCAAGACTCTGAGATCAGCAAATGTTCAAACAGACTGGGACTAGACAGACCCCCAAACGCCGATCACTCCCAAATGAACAGAATAAACAACACACCACCCTCACTGTCTGCTCATCTCTGCTTCATCTATCTATCTATCTATCTATCTATCTATCTATCTATCTATCTATCTATCTATCTATCTATCTATC
>CAIGQV010018106.1:3302157-3336918 GCA_903798115.1 Danio jaintianensis | reverse complement strand
ATCTATCTATCTATCTATCTATCTATCTATCTATCTATCTATCTATCCTTCTGTCCATCTATCTATCCTTCTATCCATCTATCTATCTATCTATCTATCTATCTATCCTTCTGTCCATCTATCTATCCTTCTATCCATCTATCTATCTATCTATCTATCTATCTATCTATCTATCTATCTATCTATCTATCTATCTATCTATCTATCTATATCCTTCTGTCCATCTATCTATCTATCTATCTATCTATCTATCTGTCTGTCTGTCTGTCTGTCTGTCTGTCTGTCTGTCTGTCTGTCTATCTATCTATCTATCTATCTATCTATCTATCTATCTATCTATCTATCTATCTATCTATCTATCTATCTTTAATCTGCAATACAGGCTATAATCATTGTCTTTAAGGAAATCATCACTCTATCTGTCTGCATGTTTGCCCATAGCCTCTCTCTTACTAATTAGATTAGTGAATTGAACGAAAACACAGGCCTTAATTGATTCATCGCATTATCTGTTATCTCGGCTGTATGTTTAAGCAACAGCTCCGCTATCTTGGGTTGTCCATTTGGCCCTTTTGCCTGACGCGGGTCAGTTTGCTGGCCCCGCAGGAGGTCCGAGTGACGCGACCTCGCAAATTTGCTCCTCCAAATGGAGCGGCGAAGTCCATCAAGCCTCCATTAGAACCTCATTAAATGCGCGTAGTGAGATATTTTGCACCCTTCTTAACGGGCTGGAGTGTGAACGCGTGCTTTTAGACAAACAGCGTGAGATGCGCTCGGACTGACCGCGGATCAGTCCTCAGTTTCTCGGCTGTTTGGTAAATCCTTCGAGTGTTTGAGTTAAGGGCTGATTTCAGATCAGAAAATTAGAGGAGATACGTCATAGAAATTCAAAACAGCTTATTAATGAGAGAGTCGTTCAAAGGAAAATATTTTAAAGGTGATTTAAAATGAAAATAATGTTTTTTATTACTATTTGTCTCCTTTGTACAATATTGAATATTATACAACTTGCTGGCATAATAGCTGTTCCCTGAAATAGGAAGAGTTCTAAAATAAATATACTTAATAATAATAATAAGTGTCAATAAATGTATTTATGCAATTTCAATCCAAAATAAACATAATAAGAATGTACCTTTTAAAAATAGTTGTTTTACATTTCATGTTAGGCTAATAATAAAAACAGTTCAGTTATCAGTGTTTTTATCATTATTCATGTGATTGTGCACATTTTAGTAGGCGTAATAGCCAAGGCAGAACTTAGCCTAAACACGTAACCTAAATACATGTCGTATGATAAAAAAAATATATATATAGGTATATATATATATATAATTAGTAAATAAAATAATATAGGCTACACTATAAGTACAATTGTTAAAGAGCTACAGGCTATAATCCAAACCAACGAAGTAGCCAGGCCCATAGCCTAAATAGCCTATAAATATTGGTTCAGTGATGTGAAATCATATTTTTGACTTTAACAAAACTAGTTAGGCTAATTAACGTGTCATGGTTTTCATTTTTTTCGGTGTATTTGCTATTAATAGCTATACAAAACCAAATAATTTCTAAATATGCTACAATAGAAAAGCAAACGATATGCCTACATATTATACACACTTTTTGATCTATCTCTTACGAAAATGTACTACTAGCCTAGCCTACTAACAAAACATGGTTAACTTAATATAGGCCTAGTTAGTATCATGGAAATTCACTATGGTTTTCGGGTGTTTGGGCTAACTATAGTATTTGTAAAACTGTGATGATACAAACAGCTATCAATGCGCCAAAAGACAGGCCTATTACAACATTTTCACTACATTAAAACATGGTTAATTGTCGTCCCTTAATTTAATGTAGACTCGAAACTTAATAACTAACTAGCTAACTACATTAGTTATATATGGCAGCACTCCTGTGTCGCCCCCCTGTCGTCTTTCTCGCAGATGGTGTGCAAGTTTGCCCCTCCGTGTTGTTCTAATAACCTCACGGTACCAGATTTCTCACCCTCACGCTGGGGCGCACTGTTTACACAACTGGAGAAGTCTTCGCACCAAAATGTCCATAGCACACTATATCCCGATCATTTGGCAAACAGCACCAAACCCCCTCTTAAAACAACCTCGGGTCATTTGGCATCGGCCGTACCGTCCAGCTCCGCCCCCTGCAGCAGCAGCTCCATAAAAACCCCGAGAGCGACGCGCCTTCATTCATTCACTGCCCCGCCGAGGACACCGACCGACCGACCGCCGGACTATTCTCGACCAGCGCCAAACAAAACGAAAAACACAGAGACGATGAATTCTGTGTGCTTTGCCGCTCCTCTTTCTAAACATATGGACAGTAAAATCCAGCAGACAAGCAGGTGAGCAGTCTATTCTGTTCAGTCATGTCCTGTTCTATTCAATTCCATTCCATTCTATCTATTTAGAGATGCCCGTCTAAATAATTCCTGTCATTTGATCCACAGCCCAGCTTCCCTGTGGAGACCGTGGCTCGTGACCAGAAAAGATGCTCAAACCGAATGCAGAAGAACCAAGCTGGCTTGTGTGAGTACTTCTGAAAAATATTTCATATTAATTTTATTAAGCACATTTAAAGGGATAGTTAATCTAAATATGAAAATTCTGCCATCATTTACTCACCCTTGACTTGTTCACTCTGGTATTTTTTTTGTTGTTGTTGCTGATATTAGTATACTTACTAAATAATTAAGCTTAAATATACTTGAATAGATATATTTTGTTCATTTTTTTCTTCTTCTGTTGAACACAAAAGAAGATATTTTGAAGAATGTTGAAAAACCTGTAGCCATTGACATCCGTAGTAGGAAAAATAAATATATGGAAGTCAATGGCTACAAGTTACAACATTCTTCAAAATATCTTCTTTTGAGTTCAACAGAAGAACAAAATGAACAAAATATATATATTCAAGTACATTATAAGCTTAATTAGTAAGTGTACTAATATCAGCAATGCGGTTAGTAATATATTGAATATATTTGCTATTTCAGTATTATTTGTTAATATTATTATTATTATTCAGCCCATTTTGTTTAGTTTATAATATAACAAAGTGTACTTTTACTAGCGTGATTATCTTTTAAAAATAAGTTCAATTAAAATAATGATATACTGATTAAATACGGAAAACTGTCAAACATTATTAAATCAAAACAGTAAATTACACAGTAAACACATACTAAACCACAAGCCATGCTTAGATGATACTTTTAAACAACAAACATTGAGAACAAGCATATGTAAAACTTTGAAATTGAAAAGTTAAAATTACTTGTAAAGTTAATTTGACTTAAAAATTTAAGATGACAACTAAAAGTGTACTTAAAAGACATAGTTCACCCAAAAATGAAAATTCTGTCATCATTTACTCAATCAATCATGTGACCATTGACATCTATAATACAGGAAAAACAAATACTAAGGAAGTCAATGGTTACAGGATTCCAACATTCTTCAAAACTTCTTCTTTTACGTTCAACAGAACAAAAAAAACTAATAAAAATGTTTGAAACAAGCTAATTTTCATTTTTGGGTCAACTATCCCTTTAATTACAATTTTCCGCATATTAAGTACCTATTAAATGTAGACTGACAGTATACTTTCTTATTTTGAACACACTTTTTAGTAAAGGACACTCCATCCTTTTTGGAATGTTTTTAGCTTATAGGCTGTGTTTGACAATTAGTGACCCGTCGGGCATTTTGGAGCGTCAGCAGGTTGCATTAAGGTGACAGACAGGCATGTGGTGAGCATTAGTGAGCAGAAGGTGTTTCATTGACAGCAGCTCCAGCACTGAGACACACTCGGCCATATGGCACCACTGTCTGAGTGTGAACGCTGAGTCTGTGCCCAGACACGAGGTGTAGGGAAAACAGCTCTCAGCTCGCTTGCCAACATCCAAGCAGACACCTAGCTTTGAGAAAGGGAGTTGGAGGCAGTTTCCCACAAACACTTTAGCCTGACACCCCTCCATGTCACAGCTTTTCGCATCCTGCCCGGGGTGTTTTACACCCATGAAGCTGGCAGCGCTTTCACCTCATAAACACCGGACAGGAAGCATTGTTTGAGTTTGTGTTGCACGCATGTGGTCTTACACGTCTTTATTTTTTTTATTTTTCCAGCCTTACTCCAGGCCAGAAGTGCCCGGTAACACTACAACAGATGGCAAAATGCAGTCTTTCCAGCACCCTGTCAGGTCAGTGCACGTTTTTATTTGGCTTGAGCAATCGGTTTGTTTTGTAACGTGATTTTCTCTCGGGCTCCTAAACCCTAATCTGCTCCAAATTAGGCTGTTGTGTTTGTGGAGTTTGTACACTGCTAATTTGTAAACAACATCAATGCGGTCTTTCTGCTGCAACATTTCATGATTAATTCAATGTATTTGCTCAAAAAATTGGTTTAACTACTGAGAAATTGGTAGTAAATTTGACAACGATATTGCAAGTAACACACTGAATTATACATTCAATTTTGAAGTACAAACCTGAAATAGTGTTTTCTTGTAAAACTAAAACTTCTGGATGAAAATAGTTTCTACAATGTATAAAATAAAGATTGTTCAAAGTTCTGTAATCATTAAAACAAAGATCATTATAATATGTTTTCCAAGAACACTTGTTCAGTCTTTCTGCTGCAAAATTTCATGTTTATTTCAATGTTTACTTAAAAAAACTGGTTTAGTTTTACTAAGAAATTGATAGTAAAATTTTACAAATATATTGTTGGTAACACGTTGAATTTATATATTAATTTGTGAAGTACAAAAACTGAAATAGTATTTTCTTGTAAAATATAATAATGTTTGCTTAAACTTTGGAAAATAATTTTTGCACTTTGTTAACTTTACCAGCAAATTCTGGGCGAATATATATATATATATATATATATATATATATAATTATTTTTTTTTTCTCAGAGTTTTGTAATAAAACCAAGACTACTAAAGTTTATTACTGAAGAAATTTCCATTTAAGTTTGTTTTTTACTTCAGAAATTCACATTCAATCTGATGTTACTTTTTTCTTTGTAATTTTTGGTGAAATTTTCTAGCAATTTCTGAATGAATATGATTAATTAAAATAAACTGCACCATTCCCAGTGTGTTTACCTTTTTTCGTTTTTAATTCTTTAGGCTTTACTGGCCCAGATCGAAATCTTTCGACTACCTCTTCAGCGACGGAGAGGCTCTGCTCAGAAATTTCCCAGTGCAGGCGACCATCAACTTCTACGATGAGTCTGACAGCGAGGATGAGGAGGAAAGCTGTGATGAAGATGACGAAAGCGATGCTGAGGACTGTCTGAAACGCAACAGTCATTTCACAGCTTACAACTGAAGCCTCAGCCTCCCCGTCTGTGCAAATCTGACGTCACCAGGAAGAAAAGATCATAAATTTAACATTGACACCGCATCGCGCTCTATTAGAGAAGCCGTGCTATGAATAATTCAGCGCACAGACGTGGTCTTTCTAAAGCACAGAATGATTTTACTGATTGTTTTGCACAGGAAATATCAATGCAGACGCAGAAATGTTGAGCATGAATGTAATTCCTGTTTAAAACCGTGAAAATGCAATCCCACATTGGGAAATGTCGGTTCAGGTCGATCTCAGGATTCTTCTTTTGTATATAAAATTCTATTTGTATTCTATTACTCATCCCTAACTTATGATGTATATTTTATGTATATACATATATGTATTTATGGCATATTTTTTTTACTTTTGTACTTTTGATTTAAAATAAAATCTATTTAAATGAGTGTAGATCTCGTCTGTTGTGGAATTTTTGCAACCCAATTTCATGGCAATTCATAACTTTTTGATGTAGAGACGAATTCATATGAATTTGTACGGTCTCCTTCGTACATTTTAGTATGATATGCTCATCCCTCAATGACAGTTGGGTTTAAGTGTGGGGTTTGCAGGGTTTCTGTGAAGCATTAACAATCATTAATCTGATTTTGCAAACATTACGGCTCCAAATGGTATTAAAAAGCACTAAATTGCCTTTTCTTTGGGGCTTCTCCACACTAACTCTCCCAGGTGTGGGAAAGACAGTAAAGGTAGACTCATCAGAGAACAATACATGTTTCACATGGTCCACAGCCCAAGATTTTCACTGCTGGCACCATTGAAACCGACGTTTGGCATTGGCACAATACTTTAAGCAAATTATCAAGTCAAGTCGAGCTTTATTGTCATTCCGCTACATGTGTGGACATACAGAGGAACGAAATGTCGTGTCTCGCAGTGCTACATAGATTAATCATAAATACAAACTCAACACTGGACATAAGAGCTATTATAAAAAATCTATGCATAACTAACATATACTATAAAATAAAATACTTAAACTATACACATAAGACAGGCTATACAAGTACTTTTACATGATATTATGATATTATTCTGCTAATTAAACCTGATAATGCACCAATACACACAGCAAGACTGGTGACAGAGTGGTTTGATGAACATGAAAGTGAAGTTGAACATCTCCTATGGCCTGCACAGTCACCAGATCTAAATATTATTGAGCCACTTTGGGATGTTTTGGAGGAGCGAGTCAGGAAAGGTTCCTCCCCCAGCAACATGTAGTGACCTGGCCACTATTCTGCATGAAGTATAACTCAAAATCCATCTGGCCACTGTGCTGGACTCATATTTGTCATTCCGAAGACAAACTGATGCTAATGATTTACTGTGGTCTAAAATCAGGCCTTTTGGTTTCATTGTCTAACGCCATACTGCAATTTCCTGCTTGACTCAAATGATTACAAAATCATGTCAAATCATTATAAAAAGGTGTCTGAGTTGGAACTAAAAAGCGAGTGGTTTAAGGCAAATTTAAATAGTTAAAAGTTTTGAGTCAAATTTAAACTGTAATTCATGTTTTTCATGATTTCGTGATTTACCATCTGGACGTTCAATGTTTTTTCTTTCCAGTCTGATAACATTTGAAATTTCTAAAATATCTTCAAATTAATTTTGACGTTTTAAGCTGTCTTCTAATTTAGTTCAGTGTAATATAGTTTCATTGTTCTGTCATTGTGAAACTCAATGTAAAAAATGTAAAAAACAACAACACATATACATGTTTTTGTGGTGCCTGTGGATAGTAATAGGTGGTATATGGCATTACAAATAGTTAAAAGGGCATAAAAAAATTGTGTTTTCTTACCAATGAAATTGTATGAATTTTGAATGACTTACAGCCATTTTCTGCCAATACATGAAATAGTTACGTTTCCTCGTGAGATCAGCCTGGATGTGTGTTTCTGACTGGTCTCTTTTTGAAGTCATTTGTGTCTTTGATGTTTTCGGACTTTATCTGTTGAGTGGAAAGCTCTGCTGTTTGTCCAGAAGAGCTTTGATAAAGGACAGTGTCCACAATGACAGTGTCCTCTTGACAAGCTCTGATGTTTAACACCGGACTCTTCCTGTGAAGTCACAGGACAACAGAAACCGATCTGGGATTGCTATTTATGAAAATATTTAAGAGAAAAGCACTTTTTATATAATGACATCAAAGTGGCTTTACCATCCATGCAGTGGGACAGAAAACAAAAAACAAAAAAAATAGGACATGCAGCCAAAAGTCAGATGTTTTGGCAAAACAAAGCAGCCTTTTTCAGATTACAGATCTGTGATTTAACATGGCTGTTCACTACATAAATTAAACATCCTTTTTCTAGCTTACATTTGGTGATTCTTTACTAAATGGTGCTTCAGAAATAATATAAATCCATTAAAACTGTTACACTAACAAGTCACAAAAAAACCTTTTGATGAAAAAGAGGTATATTTTAGCAAACATCATACTTTTAAATGTTTCTGAAAAGCGTTTATGACAGGAATAATATACTTTAGTGCAATTTGAACAGTTGATTGCATATTTACAATATAGTTAATTACAGATTTCATTTTTTCTAAATGTGTTTAGTTACATAAAATCTTTGCCTTTTTAGATCCACTTACAGTAATACAGTATTGATACACTACCCATACAGTATTGTATAGTAATTTCTTATATTGTGTTTGAGATATTGTCAAATGTACCAACATGCATTTATGGTAAAGTAAATTCACTTTCATTTCAATTTTTAATCGGACTCTAAAACATTGAGTGCAATTAATTGGTGTTTTGTTAGTTAACATAATTGAGTTATGTTATACTTAACCAAATTCTTATTTTTTCACAAAAGAAGTGAGGCTTTTAAAATGAAAATTAATGAATATTTAGAAGCCAATAAGCAGATTCTCCATTATAGTCCCACATTATATATTGTGGGATTGCGCTACAGTATTTACCTAAAGGGGTCTGCGACCTCTAGGGGGGCACGGCGGTACTGCAGGGTGTCTATGAGTTATTGTTTGACCCTTTTTTACAGCCTATGGGTTGACCTCACACACATACATATATAACAGAAAAATGCTACGTTTGGCTTACTTCAACCAAAGCTAAATAAGCAAGGTTTGGATGAATGTAATGTAAGTTACTTACCTTTTTGCATCTGCTTCTATGTTTGTACAATATGTTAATTCATGAATATCAGTATATCAATATACGTTATTAGGACATCGTTTCATTACAATAATAGTAGAGTTAACGTTAACATCAGTACACAATAACAATATGCACATTTTGGTTACAGCAGTGGAAATATCGAACGGTTGGTGTAGAACAACATTTAAGACGTTTATGATTTTACATATCTATCATATTTTGACAATGTAAGTTTAAAGTTTAATTTGCTACCTTTTAATGATTTTACAAACACCACACAGCTTCATCACACACGGCGCAGATAGAGTCAAACTAGCGGTTCAGCATTATGGGTAATGCTGTATTTTTTACACAAGGCGTGGCATCGAGATGGACCCCTGACTCTTTCTAGTTACCATCCGCTTTCTCTTATTAAAATGTCATTTAGTGGCACTCCACGACCATGACGATGAAAATGAAACATTAACGTACCGTCATAAATATGCAACGGTTTCTAGCAACTATTTCGGAGAACTGTATACGTGCGCACAAACAGACTACACTACCCAGCGTATTTGCCCCCATTCCCTAAGAAGTATGACTTTGCGTGGACGAAATAAACAGCGGGATTTCATTGGACATCCAGGGGGAATCCACAACTCCTATTGGTCCATTCTCATGTCAGTCAAACAGCATCCGTGACTCATGTGGGTGCTCCCTCGCTGGAAACAGGGATGGAATGGACGAGCAAGTGCAACATCCTGGAAGGTGAGCTTTATTATTGTTTTCACTCTCTTCCTGACTAACAGCTGCTGTCTTATATTTCTCGGTGAAAATATCGCTTTGTTTATATAAATGTACAGGTTTAATCACACCGAGTGCACCCAAGTAAACCATATTAAGCTGCTAGTAGTCATAGTGAATATGTCTCTCATATTATTTTAGCTTGATAAATATCAATATTCTCTTTGAATTCTGTCTCTGAAACTGATTTCTATTCTAGCTAAATACAGACGGCTTCTCTTTGAGCCACAAGCTAAACTGTCAGATCTACGTACTGTTATAACGTCCGTTTCTCACTGGATGCGTAAAGCCCAAAGTATACTTGGTTTTATTATGCGTACTCAAGCGCACGCGCACAGTAGTACAGTATGTGGCCTTTTAAAGTACAGAGCAACATAGAGCAAACAAGATTCATTTACTACAAAGGAAAGCAATTTGTAGAAAAACACACCTGTTGTGAGCTTCAATATTGTGTGTTTGTTGATCCGATGAATTTGCATTAATTTAGCTCATTTTGTTTTTATAACAGTTGTATTTAATAACAGGATGTGTCCTGGTAAACTATACCTGACAAAAGTCTTGTCGCCAATCCAAGTTTTAGGAACAACAAAAAATATACTTGACTTCTAGTTGATCATTTGGTATCAGAAGTGGCTTATATGAAAGGCAAAGGCCTATAGATTATGCTTATTTTACCAAAATAAAATATGATCATGCCTTGATATTGGCGGCTGCACGGTGGTTAGCACATTCGCCTCACAGCAAGAAGGTCGCTGGTTCGAGCCTCGGCTGGGTCAGTTGGTGTTTTGTGTGGAGTTTGCATGTTCTCCCCGTGTTTGCGTGTGTTTCCTCCGGGTGCTCCGGTTTCCCCCACAAGTCCAAAAACGTGGTATAAGTGAATTGGGTAGGCTAAATTGTCCGTAGTGTGTGTGTGTGTGAATGAGTGTGTATGGATGTTTCCCAGTGATGGGTTGCAGCTGGAAGGGCATCCGCTGCGTAAAACATATGCTGGATAAGTTGGCGGTTCATTCCGCTGTGGCGACCCCAAATTAATAAAGGGACTAAGCCGAAAAGAAAATGAATGAATGAATGCCTTGATTTTTTATTATTTAATTAGGACAGTAAAGTCTGACTTTGCTTAGACTAAAGTCTTGTCACTTAACAGAAATAATGTCCAGTATAGAATATAAAGTCATGGTGCAGTGGAAAAAGAATTAATATTGTGTGTGACTCCCATGAGCTTGGACGACTGCATCCATACATCTCTGCAATGACTCAAATAACTTAAAGTCCTCTGGAATGGCAAAGAAAGCATTCTTGCAGGACTCCCAGAGTTCATCAAGATTCTTTGGATTCATCTTCAATGCCTCCTCCTTCATCTTACCCCAGACATGCTCAATAATGTTCATGTCTGGTGACTGGGCTGGCCATTCCTGGAGCACCTTGACCTTCTTTGCTTTCAGGAACTTTGATGTGGAGGCTGAAGTATGAGAAGGAGCGCTGTCCTGCTGAAGAAATTGTCCTCTCCTGTGGTTTGTAATGTAACGGGCAGCACAAATGTCTTGATACCTCAGGCTGTTGATTTTGCCATCCACTGTGCAGATCTCTCGCACGGCCCCATACTGAATGTAACCCCAAACCATGATTTTTCCTTCACCAAGCTTGACTGATTTCTGTGAGAATCTTGGGTCCTTGTGGGTTCCAATAGGTCTTCTGCAGTATTTGTAATGACTGGGATGCAGTTCAACAGATGATTCATCTGAAAAATCTACCTTCTGCCACTTTTCCAAATGATCAACTAGAAATCAAGTTATTATTTGTTGCGCTTACAACTGGGACGACAAGACTTTTGTCGGGTAGTGTATATAACCCACTATGCAGTTCAGAAAATTGCACCAATAAGAGAGTAGTAACGAGCGAAAGACGCCAAACTTGATTTTCTGCATCCAATAAAAAGCATTTTTTTGGCAGTTTTTGGTCTCCCTATGCAAACTTTTGAAGGGATAGTTATGAAAAGAGAAAAATATACCGTATTTTCTGGACTATAGAGCGCACCTGTATATAAGCCGCATCCGCGCTATTTAAAAAAAAAAGAAAGAAAAAAAGATATACAAGCCGCACCGGGCTATAAGCCGCAGATATCCATGTTGAAAAATTAGAAATTTACTGCATGTTCAGTCGGATCTGTACAGTGGATAGACCTCGGCCACCTGCTCTCTGTGTGTTCACCCAGTCTTCCTGGACATTTTCAAGTTTAGGCCAACTGCTTTTATGTCCTCTGAAAGCTTTTCTTGACTTTTGGCATTGCATGAGCTCTTCCCACTGCCGCCTCCAACGTCTCACCATAGATTCGTTGACGCTAAGCTTGCGTGCAGCAGCTCGGTTTCCTTCCTGGGTAGCAAGCTGGATGGCCTTCAACTTAAAACTTGCATTATATGAACTTCTTCGTGTGGTTTCCATGATAAAGGGGCAAGGATTTGAATATAATTTCCAGTTAGTAATTTGTCATGCGTGTTCTATCTGCTAAAGAAAAATTAGCGTAGTCTATTTTTCTTTGCATTGATTTTTCGTCTATCTTATTTTTTATTCTACCGGTAATTCCGGTCAGAGCGTCCCTAGCGGTGGAAGAGAAATCTACAGAATAGCCGCATCTTTGTATAAGCCGCATGGTTCAAAACCTAGGAAAAAAGTAGCGGCTTATAGTCCAGAAAATACGGTAATTAATTATCAGTGAGACCAGCAGGGGGCGCTCAACCTGTGGTCTGTGTGGGTCCTAACGCCCCAGTACATTGATGGAGACTCTATACTGCTCAGTGAGCGCCGTCTTTCGGATGAGACGTTAAACCGAGGTCCTGACTCTCTGTGGTCATTAAAAATCCCAGGATGTCCTTCGAAAAAGAGTAGGGGTTTAACCCCGGCATCCTGGCCAAATTTGCCCACTGGCCTCTGTCCATCATGGCCTCCTAACCATCCCCATATCATAATTGGCTTCATCACTCTGTCTCCTCTCCACCAATCAGCTGGTGTGTGGTGTGCGGTCTGGCGCAATATGGCTGCCATCGCGTCATCCAGGTGGATGCTGCACAGTGGTGGTGGATGAGGAGATTCCCCCCAATGTGTAAAGCGCTTTGAGTGTATAGAAAAGCGCTATATAAATGTAAGGAATTATTATTATTATTTATTAATTACTCACCTTTATGTTGTCCTCAATGAGTTAAATGTTGGAAACGTCTTTAAACACACTAGCAATTTGCTAAAAATGTTAGTGACTTGTTAAAATAGGGGTGTCCGATTCTCTTAAAGCCTGGCTTTATTTAGTTCCAGCCAGCCCAAACATTCTTGCCTGGAGGTTACTAGTCAATCTGTAGACTTTAATTAGCTGGTTCAGGAGTTTTTTTCTGGCTTGGAGCTTTGCCAGAAAGTGACCCAGGACAATAACGTGTTAAAACACTCTCTGGAACACTTAATTCTGATTGATCAGTTGCGAAATTTAAAGTTATGTTATTCCCAGATAACTAATGCTGAAACTAATAACACAGGCGCCTCCGGGTATTTCGAATCATCTCGACTATCAGTCAATACATTCACGTCCATATGCTTGTCTGTCACGCAGCTGTTTTTGACTGTTTTGGTGTGTGCTCCATTCAGCCATTTTCATTTCTGTCAGCTTCGCGTTTAGTGAAAGAATTAATAAACTATTAAGGCTCAGAACAATGTTATGTGTCTAATTTTTACATTTTCGTGACATAAGCTTTACGCTGGGCTGCTGATATTCTGTGTTTAACTCTTTGACTTTATTCCTTCCTTAGCGTTGTGCTAAAAGATGCTCTGAAACATGAAAGCAAGATGCTAAACATGTCAGAAACTTGCTGAAATGTGCTTACAACATGCTAACAGTAAGATAAAACAATGTACCATAATTAAACATCCTTGTAGACATGATAGCAACTTGCTAATACATTTAGCATTTTACATTTATACATATATACGTTGATAACATCAACATAAAACCCTCCAGAGACTACATTGGAAATACGTTATAACATGATAGCAACTTGTTACACCTGTTAGAAACTTCTTAAAACATGGCCACAACCTAATAAAAATGGCTAGAGACATGTTAGGAGTGCATTAAAACATGCTAGCAACTTGTTAAATGTTACAAACTAGATAGCAACATGCTATTTGTCAAAGCATGTTAGCTAATTTGTCATGACAAACTTTTTTCTCTCAAGTTACTATGTTAAAAAACTTTTTCCAACCCTTTGAATACTTCTTTTAAATTTCCACAGGTCAAAATACTTCAGATTGAGTTCTCCTGTGGTAGTATGGCAGCAGGTAAGAAACAATCACGTTATTCAGTCAGATTTCTGTCTAAAAATAGTCCATGACAGGCTTTGTTAAATGACACAAAACCTTGCTGTAACAGATGAAGTGCCAAAGCTCTTTGGGCTCTTATAGCACTTTTTGAGCTGTCCCATACCATTTTCAGCACCATGACTCCAATGAAATGCAGAATGATGATCTCAGAATAATTATATAAATAGTTTTTTTTCAGTAACTGTACTGAGTACTTGTTTAAGCAAACAAATATATAACCATTTAGTTTTAATGTATCTGACAGCACACATACTGTCTGTAAACACACACATACAGAGAAATACTTCCCCCCCCCCCCATTAAAACACACAGATTTTTTTGGGTTCTTCTCAGCATTTCTAGATGGCAAGGATGCAAACTCTCTTCTCAAACGTTTTCGGCGGGCGAATGGTTTCCTGGAGGAGTTCCGGCAGGGCAACATCGAGAGGGAGTGTGCCGAGGAGAGCTGCAGCTTTGAGGAAGCCAATGAAGTGTTTGAAAACAAGGAGCAAACGGTAAATACTGTCTTCATGAGCCATTAATTAAATGTAGTTACTTATAATTCATAAGTGGGTGTTTCTGATAAAATCTGAAAGCTCACTCATCCTCCATTGACAGCAAGATTCCAGACTCATTCAAAGTCCAGTAAAAACACCAAAATAAATCCTCAAAACAGACCATATGCCTTCACTGGTTAAATTGAAATATTTTCAAGCTGCCAGAATAATTTTGTGTGCACATAAAAATAACTTTATTCAACAGTTTCTTCACCTTAGTGTCAGTATAGTGAATGCATTCACGAACACTGAGGAGAAGAAACTGTTGAATAAGGTCATTATTTTTGTTTGAGTTTTAACACTTTTAAACTGCCCGTCTACTACATGTGGCTGAATCATGTTTTCCAGCTCAGGTTTAAGCCAATGAACTGCTGCCGTTGCGGTAAATGTGTAAATAACTTCTCACACTGCCAACTTCACTTGAGTGACTGGAATATTTGGCTTTAGGTGCGGTCACAATTACTATTGTTTGACAACGTTTTAATAGGAATCCAGGAGATGACTGGAAAATTCACATGAGGGCAAATGATTGCCCTACAGAGATTTCAAAACAGATTCAAGTTGGTCACTCAGATTTATGGAGCAGTCAGGGTCAAAAGTGTGATCGTGCCAACATCCACAATTTAATTGTGTTAAAGTAACACTCCACCATTTTTGGAAATTGGCTCATTTTACAACTTCACTAGAGTTAAACTGTTAAAATTTGCCATTTTTGAATCCATTCAGCTGATCTCCGGATCTGGTGGGAGCACTTTTAGCTTAGCTTAGCATAGATCATTGAATCAGATTGGACCATTAGCATCTCGCTGTCATTCTTCTCCTCAGTGTTAGTATAGGGAACGCATACAAGAGCACTTAGGTGAAAAAACTGTTGAATAAAGTCAATATTTTTGTATTAGTTTTAATGGCTTAGTTTTAATGGCATTTTGGTTCATACCCATTTCATAATGGGTTAAAAATGCATCCCCTGTTTTATCCAATCATAGATGGAGTTCTGGAAAAACCGCAGCATCTACACAGTGAACAGCAATGCTGATTCCAACTCGGAGCGGCTGGACTTTGGGAACATGGTGGTGCCCCTGGTGGGCGTGGCTGTCATCATCATCGCGCTCTTCATCATCTGGCGGCTGTCCATCACTCGCTGGCGTCTGGCCTACACCCAGAACCGCTATCTGGCCAACAGGAACACCCGCAGCCTCCCGCGCATCCTGGTGCACCGCGACCCGCTCTCGCACTCAGAGAACTTCCACGCCAATGACAGGCTCAGTGTGGTGGTCAGCAGCACCGAGCGGAGCGGGCCTTCCCTCACCACCCAAGACGTCCGCCATCACACCGGCCACTCACAGAACAATCGCTCGCTATATGTACAAGATCCATCTTTATCCGTGGCCTCCCACTTGTCTGGGGCGACCCCACCACCATCTTACGAGGAAGTCACTGGGCACGTAGAGAGCAGCAGCGATGAGACGACAGTCCCGTACAATGATCCTCCACCAAAATATGAGGAGATTGTGCTAGAAAAGTGAGTGCTTTAATATACTAGGATATAAATATAGAGAGTTGGTGGTTTATGTACTGATAAATGTGCTTGAAGAGAAACAGCAAAATACTCACCCTTTCAGTGCACCTCTTCAATTGTCCTTCGACCATTCACTACGACCAATGTCTTTGACCATTTAGAAAGATGTAGAAGTATGAATGAAGGAGAGATCTATTCCTCACTGAGAGTTGCCAAGTTCAAAATCCCATCAGGCATCAAGCTTTACAACCTACTCGGAAACAAAAGGATTGTTTATGGGGCAAAACAAGATGATGTGCCAAATCTGATTGGTGTATCGTAGGAGTTTGCATACTGTCCTCTTCTTGTGATTTTATTTATCTTTTAAGGTCATTTTACACTGCATTGAAAGATGCCAACAATCGCCTGATGTGACTGTGTGTCACTGCTCAGACATTCCATAACCTAATTTGCAAAAACTAACACCAATACATATCTACAAGACCTAATGATCTGAGAAGACCCGATTCAATGTTTCTTGCCATTTATCAGTGTCTGTTGGTGCTGTGTAAATGGGAATTGACGCTACATATAGTAAGCCCTGTGAAATCATATACCAGAAGTATCTTTGATGCACTGGTATAGAAATGTTGGCTGAAAACCAATAACTCTTGAAACTTGGAAGCCGATATATAACCGATATATAGGCGGATAACCGATATATAGGCGGATAAATGTAGATCTTGTAATAAATTTTTCTGAGCCTGATTTTATGAACAAAACTCAAACACTGTTAAAACTTTACCTGTAGAAAACAAGGAAACATCTAGATCTTTATCCTGAATCATTTACAAATTGCAATTTTGAGAATTCCCTTTTTTAATTGTGGAAAAAATCCCACACTGCTGACATCTCGTCTTTCCTCTAGCATAAACTCTTCTAAAGCATCTGCCCTAATGGCCAGCGGTACAAATCTGAAGTGTGGAGAAAAAAATCCATAATTTATTGGCCGATTATTCATTTTATTATCGGCCGATATCGATATGGCCGTCAGTATATCATGCATCACTATCTATGATCCATTCCAACATCCTTACAATTCGTAATAGACTTTCACAAATAAATTGTAAGACTAACACAATCAAAACTAAATCAAAATACAACATCAAGATCACACATGATGATTACACCATCTTGTGGTGAAATACACTCTCAAATATGCACACAATTTACTTGTTTACAGACACAAATGCAGAAATGGACATGTTTGTTTCAAGTGGAACTAGGCCTTAGTAACTTGTAAGTAAAGTCAATCAAATCTCACCTGCTTGTGAACTTACAGTTACCTCAAATGCTGTGTTCACACAATCACTCTCTCCCAAGACACAAATACACAAAACCTCCCACATGAAAAAAACCCCCTGTGTTTGGGGCCCAATCATTGGATAACACAACATTCCAGGCCCTCTGTTTCCTGCATTGTTCCTCTCCCTGTCGTTCTCAGACTGTTTACGATGTGTTTTACTACTGTTTTTTTTTATAATTGTGTGAATAAGTGCAAAGCTTTCTGTGGCTTTTGACATCACCAGGTGCTATACTGTACTATAATGCTGCTTGTCCTCACCGTGTTCCCCTCCTCATCACCATGTGTCTGTGTGTACAGCTTGTACTCTAACTAGTCAACCAAACTGCCCGTCTACTACATGTGGCTGAATCATGTTTTCCAGCTCAGGTTTAAGCCAATGAACTGCTGCCGTTGCGGTAAATGTGTAAATAACTTCTCACACTGCCAACTTCACTTGAGTGACTGGGATATTTAGCTTTAGGTGCGGTCACAATTACTATTGTTTGACAACGTTTTAATAGGAATCCAGGAGATAAATGGAAAATTCACATGAGGGCAAATGATTGCCCTACAGAGATTTCAAAACAGATTCAAGTTGGTCACTCAGACTTATTTATTTTACGCAGTCAGGGTCAAAAGTGTGATCGTTCCAACATCCACAGTTTAATTGTGTTAAAGTAACACTCCTCCATTTTTGGAAATTGGCTCATTTTACAACTTCTCTAAAGTTAAATTGTAGAATTTTACCATTTTTGAATCCATTCAGCTGATCATCAGCACTTTTAGCTTAGCTTTGCATAGATCATTGAATCAGATAAGACCATTAGCATCTCGCTAAAAAAAGTGATTTGATACTTCTCTTGTTTAAACCTTGACTCTTTTGTAGTTACTCATTGTGTACTAAGACCGAAGGAAAATGAAAGTTGCTATTTTCTAGCCCAACAGCGTTTGACACCTAGTGGTTGAACTAGGTATAGCGGTGCAAATGCAAAATATTGGAGAGGGGTTTTTTTTCACCAGGCCCCTGCTCCGATGACTTGATCTTATATATATGAGATAAGATATACTTGATCGTATATGCTTGTTTTAAGCTTTGTTTTCAATCGTATAAGCGCTCCATGTACAAGCCACGCACCTCCATTGAAAATAACTAACCTGCGCTCGGTAAAGACGCGATATGTGAATGGCCGCCGTAATTTGCGATCTCCAGCAGTTGATCTTTTTCTTGCACAGACATGCTGGATTCACCTGATTTGTTGACAAATGTGTTGCGGATCCATTCCTTGGCAGTTTTTTTGGGTCCTTCACTGAGCCTTTTCCCCTTCGCAAAGAAACTTTCCAAAGACATTTGTTTCTTACTCATTTTGCTGCTTGTGGGTTAAATTTTGCTGCTCAAGTGACCGAGATGTAACCAAGAGAATATGGTAGTTTTTCAAAATAAAAGATTTTTCAAAGTAAAAGATCGTTCAGACTCAAATAATAAATAAAACGGAAATAATTGAGGATTTCTTGTGCAGCCCAGTACCAGTTGATCCATGGACCGGTACCGATACCGGTCCATGGCCCAGGGGTTGGGGACCACTGCTTTAGAAGAGTCCAAAACCTATAAAGACAGCACCTTTAAGAACTTTTGGTCCTGATGGCCTTCCATACAAATTAGCCATGCTGACCAACAGAAAGCTGCCCCCTTTTTTAAAAGTCACTTCTGTGAAAGCTTAAAAAAAGACAATGGACCTTGTTTTGACTGTGAAGTGTGATCGCACCTTTAGCGTTGTGATGGGACAATATCGCTGTATCAATCCAAGTGACATTTTAAGAGAGTCACTGAGTTGTTGAGTGAAGCACTAAAACTAATAGAGCCTTAATATAATTGTCCTGAAACACTGTTCAGCTTATTGTAAAAAAAAAAAAAGGGTTAGACAATTAACATGACCAAACAGTAGACCGAACATATAGACTATATAAACAAGCACAGTATTGAAGGAGACACTGGGGAAAAAGGGTTTATCCTTGCCTCTCATTGAAAATGGAGGAATTGCTTACTTGGCTTTGGGGCTCGCTCATGTCTCTTGGGCCTTTAGCTCCAGCCACAACAATCCATCCCACAATGCCCTGACAGGCTGTCCTTTTTGAGCTGATGGAGCAGCCGGCTCAGTAGACAGCATTGATAAAGGCTGGCACAGACTGCAGATCAGTTTCTGTTGAAGCACAGATAAGAGAACAGACATAGGCAACTCGCTTGTAGTAAATGGCAAGCATTAGCTGGACTGTTTGTAGCTTCGGTGAGTTGTAAGTTATGACTGAACGCTATAATGACGCATGAAGCTTTGTCTTCAAGTCTTGATGGTTGCAAGACTTGAAGATAATGTCAAGCGTGGTTTATCTTTATGTTTATTACAGACCAAGACTGAACTGTACGTGTGAAGAGTGTATTTGTGTTCATATCTATGCCGGTTTCCAGCACTCATGTTTTGGTCTAGCATTTGTGCTAGTAAGAATGTGCCACAGGAGCCACAGGCTTTGGTTTACATGCTTTATCCCAAAGCGAAAGATAATAGTATTGATCTTCAAGAAAAACGGCATGATTTTTCATCATTCGTTTTTATGCTTTATGTTTATTTATAATTGGCTGTGGCTCCGATTATCATGAATCTGTTAAAAAATGTTGCGTTTAAATCGAAACACTATAAACATAAGCACTACTTGTATTGTACTTCATAATTATATGACAATTTGTGTATGTCTGGTATCTTCATTTATGCGCCATTTTTGTACCAAATGGATAAAACTCGAATATAGAGTACATATAATCAGATCTGTCACGCACAAAAGTCACTTGCATAAATCGTGAACTGATGCTCGAGTCTATTTTTCTTTCATTATAATTATGCTTTTGAAGTATTTGTTCATGTTTAAGCTTGAATATATTTTGAACACGGCTCTGTGAGCTCACTTTTATTCATGAGTGCTTTGTGTTTTGACACACAGGCTTGTTTTAAAAAAAATGTCACCCAAAGAAAATAACAATTTCTCGCATTTAGTGCTTTTATTAGGCTTTAGTTGTGTTTAATAGACCATAGACTTCAAAACCAACTTGAAGCCTTTGGAGTCTTCCATAACAAATCAAACTAGCTTTTTCTTTAACAATATCTCTCACATGGATGTTAACGGAGCTTCCAATGAGATTGACATGTTTGGAAAAAACGTGTGTTTTTCCTGCCAAATATGCATCATTTAATTAAGTTTAAACATTATATCTGCTTAGCATGAAAGTATGTCATTTTAGTATCACTCGGACACTATTATAGGTATTTGCCAGTTTATGATATTTTAGTACATTAAGTAAAACTAAATGCTACTGAGAAATGTTTCTTATATGTATTATTTCAGTGAGAGTTTATTTCATTTCAAGTAAGATGTTTTTAATGGATTTAGCTGTTAGAGATTCACTACATGTTTATATATCGCTCAGAAGATCTATGGATTTATTGACACGAGTTATGGCCAAAACATCTCTATTTGTTAAATATAAATTAAGCAGTTTACATGTAGCCTATGTTAATTCTGAGAGCTGTTTTTTATTCCCTGAGATCACACTGTTAATTGAATGTTCCAAGTGCCAATTTCCTTTTTGTGTAAGCACTGGTGTTTTGGGAGAATTCTAATAAAGGATGAGAAAATGCTGCAAATAAATGTGTCTTTTTTTTCTTTAAAGGGATAGTTCACCCCAAAATTAAACATCTGTCATGATTTACTCACCCTTTACTTGTTCCAAACCCGTTTGACCTTCTTTCTTCTGTTAAACACAAAAGAAGATATTTTGAAGAAAGTGGGAAAACATGTAACCCTTGACTTCCATAGTATTTGTTTATCCTATATGGAAGTCAATGCAGGTTTTCAGCTTTCATCAAAATATCTTCTTTAGTGTTCAACAGAATAAAGCAACTCATACATGTTTGAAACCACTTGAGGTGGGTGAGTAAATAGTGAGTATTTTGGGTGAACGATCTCTTTTGAGGCTTGTAGCTTCAGACTCGCACCAAAATATCTGACTGGATAACGCCTCAGAGAGCGGTCAAATAATTTGCTTGTTTTATGTATATGATTTTGGCATTGGGTCACCTCAAAAACGTAATTATTAGAATCATTATTCTACGCGTAGCACTTTAATAAAATCGCTTCACCTTTTTAAAAGACAGCGTTTGCACCGCCCACTTTTGCGTGCAGCTACATGACGTCACGTACGTCAGTCGACGTGAGCCGCGTGAAGGTGGGTTGAACAGCTCTGTGGAAGAAGTTTAAAGAAGTCTCTTACTAAACAAAAACGGCATTTAAACGCTATTTATGTTGTTTGAGAATGTGTCGCTAGTACATTTAAACAGGTCTGTCTTCAAAACCGAAACCAAACCGTTAATACGCCGCGAACACAAAGCGTGAGTTGACAGATTTAACGTTAGCCCCACGAGTTGTTATCAACAGGTGTCAGTTTAACGTTATATTCCGTCAGGTTGTTTCCTTTATGTGAATATATTAGTTGAGCGTATGTTTAAACTGCTTCGCCTAACGTTATATTGTCGTCTGTCTAGGAGACTGTAGGTCATGAGTGAACGGATTTTGATGGTTGACCTGTAGATCTGAACACAAGGGTCACAAACTGCTGGTAACGTTAACTTATAATAACCAAGCAGGTTCTGTCTTGAATACTGGCTACGTTATGTTTCTTTACACACTTTATAAGTAGTCTGTTTTAGTCCGTGTGTTTGTTTTTGCTCACGTAACGCAGCTTAACGTTTAATGTTCGGCCGTGCTGTCTGTTTAATTCCCTTTACTGGCACCAGGGGTTGTTATGGCATCTCCGGGGTATTTCGGTGACGGTCCGCCGATGCGCGAGCGTGACCCGTACTTCACTGAGGTCATCAGCAAGAAGATGCGCGTGCCCGAGCGCCTGAGGGTCGGTCCAACGACTCAAACAGCAGAACCTGCTGATCCCAGACCTGCTGAAGATCTGCCCGCTGTCTACAGCATGCACATCCCCGACAGACTGGCACTGACAGGTAACCGGTGTTTATGTGAAAATGCATTAGCCTGCTTTAATGTGTAATTGTATGCGCACAAATTTGGAATATTTAAAGGTCCATTCATAACTGAGTATCAAATCAGCATGATTTCTGAAAGATCACATTAACTGAAGCCTCAAATACTGCTGAAAATTCAGCTTTTCTGTCTGAATTATGATCATTTTTACTATTGCTCTTGTAAACTGTATTCTTGATAAAATGAACGCTTCTTTGGAGAGCAAATGCATTTTAAAAGGTTTACCTATTCTAATTTTAAATAAGTCGTGTATATTTTACAAAAAAATGTCCTTTTAATTCATTCATTTCTTAATTCATTTATAAAAACAGATGCTCCTGATTTGAGTCCACGTCCTCTGTTCTCCAAACACACTTCATCAATGTGGGATGTGCACCAAGGGTCCTGGGACAGGGAAGCATTCAGAGAGCCTGTGCAGGTAGTTGAAGAAGCCTCACATAGCCAAATCTTTAAATAACTGGCAAAATATCTATAAATCATAGCTGCTCACTTACTAGACAAAAGAGAAACCTGACAGACACATAAATTGACAGTTTATATTTTATTAATCAGAGAATGTTAACTCTTATATGATATAACTGTTAAACTTAATATAGAACTGTCATTGAGGGTCATGACATTAATTCCAGGTGATGCTTTTTCTTGGTAGAGTCCACTGCGCAGGTCTTATAGTGACCAGGGCTTTGGGCGAACTCCACCAGGAACCCCCACACACTCCAGACAGACAGCCTACTCTCAGACTCCGTAAGTCCACTTCACTTTTTACATGAATCTTAAAGCTGTTAAGCTAGGGCTGGGCAATATGGCCAGCAAATAATCAAAATAAAATTTTTCATATTCAGTCAGTATCACAATAAATGTAATTTTTAAGTGAACATTCCACTTAAAAAAAAAACAAAATAGCTCATTTTACAACTCCCCTAGTATTAAACAGTTGAGATTTACCATTTTTAAATCCATTCAGCCAATCTCCGGGTCTAACAGGAACACTTTTAGCTTAGCTTAGCATGAATAATTGAATCAAATTAGACCATTAGCACCGGAATAAGAGTATCGTTCCTAGCCATATCGGCCTAGAAAATAGCAACCATCACTTTCCATTGGTCTTAGATGTAAATACAGAAGAGTCAAGCTTTAAATAGGAAAATTATCAAAACTCTTTCATAATTTTGGGGCGAAATGCTAATGGTCTAATCTGAATCAATGATCTATGCTCAGCTAAGCTAAAAGTGCTCCCACCAGACCCGGAGGATGGCTGAATGAGTTAAAAAATGGTAAAACTCAACATTTTAACTCTAGGGGGGTTATAAAATAAGCCTATTTTTTTTTTTAAAAGTTGAGTGTTCCTTTAAATGCAGATTTTTTGACCCTGAGGGAAATGTCAGAACACATCAACTATTTAATGTCGGAACACATCAACCAAATTAATATACAGCTTAATAACAACAACCTGTATTTATATTCCATTAGTCCTTTAATACATATCTACATTACTAATATAAAAAATACCCATGTCTCCCAATCCTGCCACAATACTATGGTGTAGTTACTGGTACTAGAGTAAATCCATGGAAGACACTTCTAGCTGGATGGTTCATGACACAGAGTTTCTTCTGTTTGTCAGTGTCGTAGTCACAGAAGCATTTGTGCTCTTCGCTTACTTCAAGCAGTTCTCTTTGAAGCGAATCACTGATAGTTATTTCTATTTTTTGAGATCTGTCTGCATGTAAACAGAACTAAACTGGAGCCATGCTGCTGTCGTTATACATGTTAACAGATAAACAGCCTATGTAATGCGTTAAGCTGTGTCGAAAAAATAGTTTGAGACATTCTGCATCGATTGATATTTTCTAAATACATTGCTATTCTCTCTTGAATTGGTTCTGAGATTAGTTTTTAACAGCATATCTCTTTTCTGCTTTGGAGCATAAACATTATATTATTGCTTTATCACTCACTCCCAATTGATGTGAAAGCTGTGTGTTCATATGCACAGCTGGACAATTATACACATGCTCGCCTGGACATATTGTATTTGTACTTATTTAAAAATAGAGTTGGAGAATATATTTTTAATTTCCCTCACTCAATCTCTCATCAACACGGGCACCTATTGTTTTCACTGTTTTAAGTAGATTGCTGTCATTGCATATCTCCTTTAGTTAAACCACAGCCTGGTTCAGTGTTGGCACTATGTGGACAGGACTAAATAGTGTACGAACAATTTGTTCATGTCTAAACTGATCATGCATTTCACATGCAATCAGAAAAATTCAATGGCCTGCATACAGTATGTGGGGGATTCTAGAATTCAGGGTACATTTGGCATCTCATATAGTCTCCAACTCAATTTCTGGAGGGTTGCAGCTCTGTACAGTTTTACTCCAACCCTAATCAAACACAGCTGATTCAACTAATCAAGGTGTTCAAGACTACAAGAGACTATTAAGCAGATGGGAGTTGGAGGTGGTTGGCGCTAAACTCTGCAGAGCTGTGGACCTCCGGGAATTGAGTTTGAGACTGCTGTTTGCATTATTAAAAAAAAAAAAAAAATACAGGTTTTGTGTAATAACACAAATTATATAAAGTTATATCTAAAAACATCATCTTTGTATGTGTATAATCTTACAATCAGCTTCAATTGTTCTGAAATAATTAAGTCTGTTTACATATGGTCATACACGTAAACACTGAAGTGTACTTTGGACTTGTGTAAGGATCATATCATCATATCAGATATGATTATAATATAACATCTACAAGACTTTCAGTAGGTTCAAGTCAACTGGTGGGCAATTCATGTGCAAAAATGAACCCCTTTTTCACAGTTAGAGACCCATGAATGTGTGTTTCTTTATTAATAATTTGGCAACATGACATTATAAGAT
This sequence comes from Danio jaintianensis, assembly GCA_903798115.1. NCBI lineage: Eukaryota > Metazoa > Chordata > Actinopteri > Cypriniformes > Danionidae > Danio > Danio jaintianensis. The sequence goes on along the minus strand of CAIGQV010018106.1, from coordinate 3,311,877 downwards.
TTTGCAGAAAGAATTGTATTTGACACATAATGTTGCACGACAGTGATTTGTGAACGTCAATGTGCAAGCGAGTGTATTGTAAAGCTTTGTCTTTATTTTAAGTCCTGCAACAGGTCAGAATTTCACTATATCGTGGTCCTGCAGTGTAGCAATATATATTTTAAAAAGATTTTTAAGTCTTAAATCCAGCCTTTTAAAACCTAAAGCAATGCACACATCCTGTTTGAAATTTAGTTTTAAACTTTCATTGTCAGCTACATTAATGCTAAATTTCCCCTGATCAGAGATGTGTCCATTTCATTCTTCATACACATGCCTCACTACCACCAAACATCCACTAGAGGGCAGAAGAGATTATTACATGTGTTCAGTTTGCATCAACACTCAATTTTCTCATTTCTTTTTATTAAACACTTACCCATTCAAATAAAGCTCCTTTTGTATCCGTGCCTCTCCTGCTCTGTTCACAATAGCCGCACTGTTGGACGTCCACCTGTTGCGCTCTCAGCCCCGTCCCAGACAAAGCCCCCGGGGCCTCCCTCCATCCCACCCAACCTGCTGTCCCCACAGAGCATCCTGCAGGCCGCCAGAGAGCTGGGCCAGCAGGCGTCCCAGAGACTCCTGCAGACCGTCACCCAAAAATACTCCTCCAGGTGACACAGGTCTTCATCCTGCACCTCCTGCACTCTTGCTAACCCGGGACCCTCAGCTTCATTTGCTTTGAGCTTTACCGTCTCGTTGTTTGGTTTTGGTTCAGAGCTTTGGTTGAATTCACTGCTAACTCACTAACAAGCATGTGAAGAGCTCTAAAACCAAGCATTTAGGTTTTTCACATTGTCAGCGGCCATACTTTCGAGGGATTTTTTTAATGAAAAGGTTTTAAAAAACATAATAGGGTTAGTTCACCCAAAAATGTCAATTCTGTCGATAATTACTCACCCTCATGTCATTCCAAACCACTGAGACCTTCGTTCATCTTTGAAACACAAATGAAGATATCTTAGAGGAAATCTGAGAGCTGCTTCATCCTCCATAGACATCAAGTGAGTCCAGACTCATTCAAAGTCCAGTAAAATACCAAAAAACCTCCTCAAAACAGATCATCGGAATATTATCAAGCTACGACAATATGTTGTGCACACATAAAACAAAAATTACGGCTTTATTCAACAGTTTCTCCTCCTCAGTGTCAGTATAGGGCACACTGATTCTCAATGATAATGATTAACAATGATAATATATGAGAATGTATATATAAGAAAAATATATGAGAATGACTCGGATTGCTGGGATTTCATTGTATCAGTTGGCGAATATATGAACAAGTGAGTAATGATGTTTTATATGTGATTCTTTGAACAAATTTGCTCTGAATATGGAAATAATGTTTTTGTAGGTGGAGGAGACATTCCTTATGTTGCTAGCTATGTACAAAATGAAATGAGATTGAATTGTTTTTTAAATATTGAGCAGCTATTCAATTAATGACGTAATGTGATTGACTGTGGAATAAGAGGGCGGAGTGAGGAAAGCATTGAGCTGAAACATTTGTGTTTGGGTCTGCGAAGAATGTGAAATAAAGAAATATACAGTAAATATTTAACAAGTGCGGGTCATGACCTTTTGAATCGCGCTGATTTTCTCTCATGAACGAGTACGTATACGGACACTGGGAAACTGTTAAATAAAGTCGTTATTTTAGTTTTATGTGCGCACAAAAGTATTCTTGTAGCTTGATCGTATTCAGATTCAACCACTGACTTCATATAGTGTGTTTTGAAGATGTGTTTTGGAACATTGCTGTCTATGGAGAGTCAGAGAGCTCTGGGATTTCATCTAAAACATCTTAATTTGCAATTAATAACAATTTAAATTTTTGGGTGAACTAACCCTTTAAGTGTAACCAGCTAGAATGTGAATAACATAAAACATTTTTGCATTTAATTTAAATGAAATAATGCATATACATTTTTCAAACAAGCAGAAAAGACTTAGAAAAGCGCATCTAATTTCTATTTTGTTATTGATATTTTGATTATTTGTTATAATGCTTGCTTGAGTGTGTGTGTATATATATATATTTATATGGCTCTATAGCTAACTCGGCTTCATTTGCTTTGAGCTTTAAAGCCCTGCTGTTTGCTTCTTGCCAGGCTTTCAGTGCAGCTGATGCAGCTTTCATGCCTGCAGATTCACATCAGAGCTTTGAGCTTTGGTTGAATTCACTGCTACCGCTTTTAACCAAGCATGTGAAGTGCTCGTGCTTTTAGTTCCCACTTCCTGCTCCTTTTGAACGGACTTGTTCACATAACTGATGTTCAATGTGGACTGCTCGGCCTGTCTCTGATTTGTTTCTCTGAAGGTTTGGTTATCCAGAAAACCGTCCCTCACAGGCTGTGGAAGTTCAACCTGATCAGAGCAGGACAAGGTGACAGTGGATCATACAGTGTCCGTCAATTCAAAAGAGTGCTCTATTAGCGCCTGTTCACTTTTTCAGTGCTGTCTGTTTTGGAGGATTAAAAAAAAAAAAAAGTATTATTATAAAAGGTATATCAACAGATCCAGATTGTATTGAACTACAACTAATAATATATACCATGTATAATAATAACAATAATAGTAATAATACATATATAAACAGCACGTAAATGGTCAACACTGGAGATAAATATGGGTCAAAGGGTTTACTTTAAGTCTGAATAAATATCCCAGATCTCCAAGAAGTTGTGAGATTTGTTTTTTAAACTGTATGTTCAATATTCTGTATACATTTAGTTTATTATGAAGGTCAAATGTTGGAGTATACTCTATTTTCTACTCAGGTTAGTAAGATGCATTTTTGGATACATAAGAAATGAGGCTTAATCTTTTATTAAACACAAGATTTGAAATCCCATTCAAGACCACTCTAAAAAGATATATTAAAGGGGTCTTCTGTTATTCTTTTCCCAAGTACCATCTTTGGGAACTCATGTACAGCATCCCAGAATCAAATTTTTTTTCTTATAGTTAAAAAAAGCACAATGGAGCCTGTGTCTTTCATCTGTTGCACAAAGGAGATACACTGTGGTATATCTTACTGAGGCCAACTGGGGTCAGACATATTCTTTGTATAAATTTGTAGTTCTCTTCAGGTACTTTATTGCTAGAAAATGTAGATACTTTTATATACTGTATATATTTTTTATGAATCCAAACCTGAGTTTGGTCCTTTTAAAAATAAATTCAAAAATGTTTACCAGTTTAGATGGTTCCAACAAATATGACCCTTTGAAAGAAGATCATTTATCAGATGTCTTAGTTAAACGTCTAATACTTGTAAAAATCTCTATTGTCAATATCTCTATGGAGAGTCAGAGAGCTCACGGATTTCATCTAAAATATCTTCATTTGTAATTAATAACATACTTTTCTTTTAACTGTTATAAGACTAAATTGACCAGCTAGAATGTGAAAAACATTACAATCTTTCATTTTAATCTTAAATCTCTATTGTCAGAATTCATGATTGGAGGATTTTTTAACATGGGTTAAAGTAATAAGTTAAGAGTTCTAAGACTTGAATTAAATCAACCAGCTACAATGTGAAATACAACATTACAAATATAATTTGAAGTGTGGCGAAAAATGTATTGATAGAATGACAAAAGGACAGGAATACAAGGTATACAACTGTTATTTTAATTTCAATTCAAATTAAATTTGACATTTTAAAAATATTTATAAAATATTAAACAAACTAGTTTTAATAACTAATTTATTCTGCATTTGCCATGATGACAGTACATAATATTTTACTAGTTATGTTGAACTAGTATTAGTAGTATTCAGCTTTAAAAAATATTCCAAACTAAAAGAAATAAAACTTTCTCCAGAAATAAAAATATTATCTGAAATACTGGAAAAAAAATTGTCTTGCTCTGTTAAACATCAATCGGGATTTGTTTTTTTTCTTTGGAAAATAATTCATTTCATAGGCTAATAAGTTTGCTAATAACTGTATATATAGTATTATACATTTTTGGTCCTCTGTGGACGTGTGTAACTTTTTTAAAATAGATGCTCCAGTGTTTAGCATTTTCTCATAACAGATTGTGTTGAAGATGCCCATGAAATGAGGTGAATCAGTTGTTGATATAAAGGAGTGTGTCAGTTAATGTGTGTGTTTGTCTGTGTATGCGTGTCAGTGTCCAGCAGGAGGTCTGGCTCAGTCCTGAAGAGGATGCTGGTACTGCTGTTGAGTTCATGGTGCTCCGCAGACAGGTCAGTGCTTCACACTCATCATCAAAGAAATGCAGCTTTCAGGAGGAGGATATCATCATGTAGATGAATCTGAATATAGTTATGGACATGGAGCAGATTTAAGTATGAAGTTGTATGTTTTCAAACGTTAAAGGCTTGCTAATAAAACAACTCATTGTCTGCTCCATTTCGAGAACATTGATGTCTTGAGCTTCATAATTTTCCTTCATAAAACCTGCAGAAACCATTGCATGAAACATAAGAATAGTTTACTGAAACAAAACATTTGATCTTTGGGAATATTGTGCATCAAAACATTTTATGGCAAGCCATTTTAGCGTTTAATCTAAATAACACACTGATATGTATTGTCATGCTACTAGGACTTATTGTTTACATATTAGTATCTTTTCCACAAAGTACTGCTATGTGTTAATTGTTAGTGCTTGTTCTTTAGATACTAGTACATCAACATACTAGCACTTGGCCGTTAGATACTAATTAGTACTTATTTTAATATTGGCCAGTTCTTTTGCTAGATACAGATTTTAGCTGTTGACATTTTATGTGGATACTAGTATACAATTAGATACTAGTATTGGTTTAATAGATACTACTAGTTTTCATTAGGTACTAGTACTTATTTATTAGACACCAGTGTTTTGTAATTATATTACAAAAGTCCTACTAGTCATTACTGCTTTTTTGCCTTTTCATCTTATGTTATAAAATTTGTTATTGGTCAGTAATGAAATAAGTGCTATTATTTAAAAAGTACTAGTATCTATTAATAATTATCAGTGTCTAATAAATAAATACTAGTGCCTAAGTACTCTAGTATCTAATGAATAATTACCACTGTCTACTGACTAAATATCATTAATCTAGTTAGTAATTGCCAATAAATAAAACCTGGGATTTGGATCCTATTTTAACATCAGGAAATTTTGAATTTTGTTGTGTTTATATTTGAATGTGGACCAACTATAGTTACACAGTTGTTCAAACCGCTTCCAAAAGTAGATTTTTGCATCATAGGTGCCCTTTAAATATTAATTTAGCGTGCCACAGTGCTTTAATGTTGTTTTTTTTAATTATTATTATTGGTGAAGAAATCACTGTGGAAGAGAGCAGAGCAGTTTTGTGATGTATGTGTATGAATGCAGACTTTGACTGTAGCTGTGCTTTGATTGGTTTGAGGTGGTGAAGATGAGCAGGAGGATCGCCGGTCTGGAGAGGCAGAGCGCTGAGCACAGACAGACGGAGCTGCTGCTCTTCTCCCTGTTAGTGTCCGCCTGTCTCCTCAACGGCTGGCTCTGGCTGCGCAGATGACCCTCACACTCAACACTACACTCACTTCTGTTCCTGGCCAATCATGGTAAACGGCTGCTTTAGCAAACACTCCTAAAGAGGACTGTGATCCAGAACGAGGCGTAATGTCTGCATTGATTCATGATATAACGGTCAACTCTGTCAAAAAGTGAAGAAACTCCAGCATGTTTTCAGATGGTGTCATTCAGTAGTGGCGTTTTTGATAAACTAGATTTTGCATTTGATTTATTATCCTGAGATTTTCTGCATGCTTTAATGAGCCTCAGGTTTTTGAACAACATTATGGCAAGCCATTTTAATATTAATTATATAAAAAGCCAGTGTATTTTCATGCTGCTTGTAGTAACTTTATATTTAAATGCTAGTACTTATCAGTTGGTTATTAGTCCTTATTCTTTACCATTTTAAAACATACTAGTACTCATTTCAATATTGAGGAACTATTCTCCGAGTCAAGAGATGTCTATGGGGGTCTGCCATTCAAATATTGACTACTCGGTTTGACTTTGTTAGTACACTCTAAAAAGCGATTAGTTAAAGTGAGTAAACCCGTTAACTTAAAATTAGTAAGGAAATGAACTAAGTATCATTTTTATAATTACGCACAATCAACTTTACAGTTCCAAATTACAACGGGTTTACACTTTTTTTTTTTTTTGTAGTCAACTTGTCATTTTTAAGGCAACGGGTTTACTCACTTTTGCTAGTAATTAAATTTTTCTAGACTGAAGAAGCTAATATTGCATAATTAATAGAGACTAGTACTTATTTATTAGATCATCGTACCTATTCAAATAGATACTAGTTTAAATTACACATTGGTGTTTATACCTTAGATCCTAGTTATTATTAGTAGTAGTAAATAGTATTGATTTATTAATCGTTTATAGCAGGGTTAAATTAAAAATCTACTACTGTCTGTGGCCTTTATGAGTAGTCATCATAAGATCTAATGAATATGTACCAGTATGTGATAATTAAAAACTACTATCTGTTTAATAGGTAGAGGGATCTAATTAATAAGTGCTTGTATCTAATGATAGCAACTAGCATCTAAAAATAAATATGTCCTAACGAATACTACTACAAATATGTACCAGATAGAAGCGAAATAAATACTAGTCAAAACTAAATGGTTGATATGACAATGTGAACAAATGTAAATGTCTTAGTATTGATATCTGTTGAAAAACAACAAGAATCAAATAATATTTAATAAGTACTAACATCCAATGAACAAGTACTAGTGTCTAGTATTTAATAGGTAAGAGTATCTAATGATTGAGTACTAAGTATCATAGTAAATAACTACTTGTATATTAAAAACTGTGTACTAGCCACAATTAGGATACATGCTAGTCAAAACTGAATATATCTGTGATTAGTTCCCCATAGATGTCGGTAGCAAAAAAATATATAAACCGAATAGTTACTATTAAAATAAGTACTTGTATCTAATAAGTACTAGTATTTAATCAGTTATCCAATAAATAAGTACTAGGATCTATTTTGTAAGTTCTAGAATGTAAGCAATGGTATCTAATGAATGAGTAGGGTAAAGAAAAAGGTACCGATACCTAGAAAAATAGGCACTTATGAAGTGTGGCTTTAGTCAACACAGACTACATTACATTTACATCAGTAATCCAATGATTTGCCTTAATCTGAAGACAATAATGTGATGAAGGTGTTTACATGAGTTGCTTTTTGAATGCACATTTCATGATCTAGTTTTACATGTTATAGCACATAATTCGATTAACGTCATTGCGTCACCACGCCATCCACATTTCCTCCGGAAGTTCGTGTAATTTCGGGTGTTAACTGCAGTTTGGCACTTTTACTTTCATTCAGGAACATTTCATGCATGCCCCCGTGACAAACTGTTTCATATGGATTTATTAATCATTCTTACTTTTCAATGAACGCGAACTGTCTAGTTTATCTAAGATAAAAAACCCCGCTGCACCTTCAGCAAACCTCCTAATACCTGCAGCACGAGGACTTTATGATAATTTATGAGCGTCAAAAGTTGGTGACGCAATGACGTTAATCGAATTATGTGCTATAACATTTAAACGGGCTCATGAAAGAAACTTTAAAAAAGCAACTCATGTAAACCCCTTCATCACATTATTGTCTTATTCAGATTAAGGCAAATAATTCAATTACTGATGTCCATGTAAACGTAGTAACTGAAATGGATCAAAACACTTCATTAGAGTTGTTCTAAAGCTATTGAACAACACCCATTCTTATCTCGGTTGAAGGCTGGTGTCCTGCAGAGTTTAACTTATTTCTGTACACCTCTCTGATGTGCCTAAGAGCTTGATTAGCTGGTTCAGGTGTGTTTAATTAGGGTAGGAGCTAAAATACGTAGGACAGCAGCCCTGCAGGAGCAAAAGTAGACACCTCGGATCTAAAAAATACAAATAAAATACTAGTTATTATACTATAATACAAAAATACTAGTTTGTTTTATAGAATAAATGTTAAACGGCTTGCCATACTATTTATGAAGGCATGAATAAAAATGTATATCACTTTTTCCAGCGTTTGAATAGCCTTCATCCATTACTCATTTCTGAGCCTGACCAATGTATATTTATAATAAAAACTCTAATTATTCTTAAATGTTTCTTTCTTTAGTTGTTAAATGGTTAGATCAGCCCAAAATTAAAATGGACAAGTCACTCGCACTCACGTCATTACGCTTATTTCTGTCTCTTTACTGAAAATGGATCAGATTGAGGGCAATGATACATTTTCACACGATGCATGAAAAAAAAAAAAGAAACCACTAAACACCGCAATTGGATCAGTTTATTAAAAAATTAAATTAACCAAAAAAACAAAACAAACGTTATTGAAACGCTTCAGACTTGAAACCAAATGAAAAAAGTAAAGCCTTATACAAAATCTGCATGAGAGAGGATGAGAAGTGAATTGAAACGGATCATCATTGTTGTACAGTAATAACATTAAGCAGCAACTAGAGTGACAAACCATGATGAAATGAAGGAAAACGTTCCTCGCGAAGAGAATACATAAAATGCCCATCGACGGGACGAAAGGGTAGATACAAATAACAAGAATACAAAACCACATTCTCGTAATCCATCCTCAGACGGACTACGACACATTCTCATTTAGCGACTGCAATCTAACGTAGCAAGACCATCGAGAAAGCGAGACCAAGCTTCGGGTGAAACAAACTGATAGCAACTCACGTGAGCAGATTAGCCTGACTTCAAGCGTTGACTGTTTTCTTCTGTGTATTTGAATGCGGACAGTACCAGTCTGCAGTGTTTCAGATGTAATGTTTGTTCCACCATTGTCTCGGTCCACTCTTAGGTCCATTGTCTTCATTTGCGCCCGAATTAGACGAGTTCTCTTCAAACTTGCTGAAAGAGCGTTTTGACAATGGCTGATCTAATAACGCAGGATATGTTCCTTTCAGATTTGATTTAAAAAAAGAACGACAGGAAGGAAGGAAGGAAGGAAGGAGGGGAAGAGAAAAAAGAATTTGTATCTCAATAAAAGACTGATTGTGTAGAAAATGTCAAGTACCGAGAACCAAGACGGACTGCGCTCAAACACTTCATTACTCGTATCAGTTATGAAAAATGGACCAAATTGAATTCATTTCCGAGTAAAGTGACATGTTTGCATCTGAATGGTTTTTAGATGTGGATTTTCTGGTAACTGTAAGTACGCAATGGATATGTAGCATCTCGTTACTTTAGTCCTGCATTTTTTAAAATCATTATATAATGGCAGCATAATAGTCACATGACATTTCAGGCTCAGATGATTGGCTCAAAACCGGACACTTTGGAATGCTAACGGAAACTTCTGTCTCTTTCCTGGTGTTTGTAACCCTTTATTGGGTGAAGGAAAGTATATGGTAACTTTATGGACGTTGGATACAATATTAATAATAATTTTAAGTCCTAGAAGTTCAGAAGTTTCAAAACATGCCAGGGTTTTTTTCCATTGAGTGCACTATAAAGGGTTAAACAGTGATGATGTGTGTGTCACAAGGGGCAGAATTCACTTAGGGCCAAGTTTCAGCTGTTCATAAGATTGGGGCCAGTATTTGTGTGTGTGTGTGTGTGTGTGTGTGTGTGTGTGTGTGTGTGTGTG
>CAIGQV010018106.1:3144722-3302057 GCA_903798115.1 Danio jaintianensis | reverse complement strand
TGTGTGTGTGTGTGTGTGTGTGTGTGTGTGTGTGTGTGTGTGTTTCTTATTATTACTATTACGGTTATTCAACAGACATGCACTGAACTGATCAAAAGTTGTAAAATTTTAATAAAAGATATAATTTAGTGCAATGTGGAGAGAATCGCAGAATCCAGTCAGAAAAACGGAACTAGCATTGTTTGAAATTCAGCTCATTTTTAGATGAATAAATCAAATGAGGGATTGTACACGCAAACAAACTTTGATGTGGAATATTAAAGCAGAAACTAGGGTTAGGGTTAAGTATTGACTGTAACACTAGTACCAATTCTCACAATGAACTACTTCCCTATTATTATTATAATTATAATGTATGGCTGTTTATTAGTAGTTAAAGTATGATCTTATTCTACATCCCTAATCCCAACTACTACCCTTACTGATTATAAGCAGAAAATTTGTACTTTAAGCTAAAAGTCTTAGGTTAATGGATTATTAGAAGCTGGAATTGTACCTTAAAATAAAATGTTACCGTACTGACTTTTACAATACTGAAATTTTAGGTCACATTTTCTTCTAAGGTACAAATCTTGCTATTAACAAACCATTAACTATGACTTTTGCCTCAATAAACTACAGGATTAAGGATGTATAATGTCATATATGTACATTAGAAGTACAAATAAACAGCCAATTCCTTGCTAATAAACAGGTAATAGACCATTAGTTAATAGTGAGAATTGGTACAAAATGGTCATTGTGTTCACCTGCTCAACGGATATGACAGTGATCAGCACTGAAGTTCATCGCTTCACCAAGATACATGGACACTGGTGCGATCAACTTATGCTGACGATACACAGAGCAACTTATTGCAAATTTGGACAGCGATGTTGCTGGGATACTTTCCAATTAAAATTGGGCAACAATATTGTATCTGTAAACTTTTGTCCTAATTTGTGTCTCACCTGGTTTCCCATTTATGGCATCATTTCCTAAAGTTGCCCAGCAACATTGCTCAGAAAGTTGCCCTGTGTACCATCAGCATTAGACGTGGCTTTCAAACAGTCCAGTGTCCACATATCTGTGTAAGTAGGGATCGCTGCAGCGCGGAGATCGAGTAGTTTGGGTTTTGGGTTGTGGTAATATAACACAACAGGTTGCGTTTAGGCTTAGAGTAGGTGTAGACATTAAAAACACAATAGGTTGGACTAGGCATGGGGTGATAACCATTTTCAAGGTATACCGCGGTTTGGAAAAGTCAAAATTTTCTACTATACCATTCCTAAGGTATGTGTAAGATTTTTTATTTACGTTTTTTTTTTTAGGACAACAGTATTTCCAGCAGAAAAGATCTCCAAAGATGCTGTTTTAAATTGTAAAAAAAAAGTCTGTGTTTTTGAAACAAATGAAGACCGCAGAAGTCAATGATTCATTTTCATTATTTAACCTGACATGTTTACTGCTCCAAAATATTTAAAATATTTCTCAAATTTAAAAATATATTGTGTCCAATGGGGAAAAAAGTTTTTTTTTTTTACCCAGACATTTAAAAGGAATATATTTTAGAGCAGTAATCACAATACCGTGATTTTTTTATCCAAGGTTATCATTCCGTCAGAATCTTATACCGGCCCATGCCTAGGTTGGACTCTGTCATGTACAAGACATTAAATAAATACATCTAAACTCCAGGAGTTTTGTACAGCCCACTTGGAGATCAAGTCCGACCTATTCTGAGCTGAACAGCCCATTTGGAGCCAGCTCTGACCTCCGCTTATACCCTTCTATGGTAAACAGTGGCGTTTAAGATCATGCTCAACAGCACTCAAATGTTAGGGAGAAATGGTCATTTTTTTTTATTTCATTATCGACTGGTAACAAAGTTGGAAGTTTTGGCAACCCTACCAGAAACTATTGAAAATATTATTTAAATAAATCGTTTGCATCATATGGAGTTTGACGCATTTATATGTAACATATTAGAACTGAAGAAACAATGCTGAAAATTCAGCTTTGATTAATAGAAAATAAATTTTTTGTTAAAGTAAAAAAAAAAAAAAAAAAAAAAATTGTAATATTTCATGATGTTACATGTTTGACTGTATTTGTGATGATCTAAACGCAGCCCCTGTTAGCATAAGCTATTTAAAAACATTCCTACTGGCCTCAATGTTGTGAACAGCGGTATAAATGCGTTTCTTTGAAATGATGACCTGCTTTAAAAAGCGTAAACTTGCACTTTCGACAAATACTAAAGCCCAGCGAACAGCCACTGCGAGAGCTCTGTGTGCAGAAGCACCTGACAAACACGTCAATTCAGGAGGGAAATCAGCTGAACAGTGATGCGGCGTCTGCCAGGGAACATTACAGAAACATTGATCAGATGTGCAAACACTTTAAATGTGACGCGTTCCAGATGAAAACACACGAATCGAACAGACGTCACATTGACGTCAAGCAGAAAACCACCCGCAAACTAAGATCCAGAGGCCGTTTGAGAGAAACTCAAAACTATAAAGCATTTGAGATTGTGAAAGCCATGAAATTGGAGGGTTTCATAGATGTTCACCGATTTCATGGAAAGAATTTCTCATTTACACGTGTGAAATCTGGAATTACATTAGACCCTGGCCCTGCTCTAAAACATAATGTGTCCTTTTAAATGAATTCCTTTGGTCAAACACAACTATAAGACTGGGAGAAAAAGCCATTTTGTCTTTTACAAAGGTAATGGAGAGGAATAGGGACAAAAACTGGGACATCCGGTGTGTCAGAGCTCTACTGGAATGATGGACCTCAGTTCAGATTGGAAAAACTAGAGAATCTTACACAGACAAACCCAAAACCAGTTGGGTCACTCATACTTTCACACTTTCACATACAGAAACGTGAGCTTCCGGACACACGCGTGAACTTCTGGTGGTCCATTGCTCTTCAAAATGTGCTGCGCCCAACAATTTATTCAAAAAAAAAAAAAAAGCCCTACGACATTCAGTTTTACAGTATTTACATGTAACAACTGTTCGGCTAGTCACCATTTTGTTAGATACTCAAGTGCCACATTTGTATTCTTAGTAAATACAGACAAATTGCATACCCAAATAAATGAAAACAAATCAAAGTAGTGCAATAAATGTAAAAAACAAAGCAAAACAAAAACAACTATAATAATAATTTGGTCTGGAGAGGGGAAAAAACGTCCACCAGACAATACTGTACAGAAAAAATCATGGATTGTAAATGGCGTCGCATGTTGTCAGCTGTCGCTGTGTGTTTGTTCATAAACATCCTGATGTGAAATGTAAGATGGAGGAGTGTGTGGAGTCCTTCACCTGCTCTGCAAGACGATCAGATGAGGATTTCCACCATCTCGCTGTCCACGTCCTGCGCTGCCACTGACGCAGGAGGAAGACTCTGCAACGGCGCTCTCCTCTCTAAAGTACTGCTGTGAAACACTGGCACATCTGCACACATAAACAACAATGATTAATGGCGGCCAAGATAAAGGTGTTTTAAGGTGTCCTTGTTACTTACTATAGTTATTACAATTAATTTGGCATAATTACATGCAACTAAACCCGCATTCTAACCCTAAACATATATTAAGTACATGTAATTCAGTAATGTTACTCAGTAGTTCATTAATAGTTAAGGCTCGTGCACACCGGGACTCATCAGCAGCAGAGAACGTGCAAAATTACTCCGTGAGGTTAGATGGCGCTTAATGAAAAACAGAAATACCCTGGTACACAAGGTGACACACAGTGGAGCTTAAGCCACAGCCACACTGCACTTTTTGTCCCATAGACTTCCATTCATACTTAAAGCGTGACTTAAATGTGACAAGTTTTGCATGTCGCTGCATTGCAAAGTTCAAGCTTGGTGAGCTCTGACCTGCGAAATCGCATCAGGTAAATAGAAGCGTGATACCAATAGAAGATCAAAACATGACCTCTCTGGACAGAAATTTTAAATATGGAGCAATCGCTCGCTTTTTTAAGTGTCTTGTTTTTGTTTTAATATCTTGTTTAATCCCGCCTCTATTCGCAGTGCCGTATGACAGATTTCGCAAGCTCAAACTCAAACTGTGACTGTGGCTTAGTCGTTAGTCATTAGTAGGCCCTTCTATTTCCACAGATTTTTAGCCCATCGAGTCTATTTAATTACTTGTGTAAATTTATATTTATTCAGTTTTCAAATTAATTTCAGTAATATTATTGGCAAATATGAAAAATTTTCATATGATTTATTTACAATACAGTTTGTAAAGTAATAGTTTCTGTCTTTTAGTACAGTGTTTCTCAACCACGTTCCTGGAGGACCACCAACACTGCATGTTCTGCATGTCTCCTTTGTCTGTCGCCCATTACAGGTATTTCAGTCTCACTAATCAGCTGATAATCTGAATCAGGTGTGTTTGGTTAAGGAGACATGAAAAACGTGCAGAGCTGGTGGTCCTCCAGGAACGTGGTTGAGAAACACTGTTTTAGTAGATATATTATATGAGAGACTTGCTTTGTTTACCAAATAAGTGGTTCGAATTGGATTTGCATTGTAAACATTAAATTAAAGTTAAAACTGTACTTTTTTTTATTTCATATAGTAAGTTTTTAGTTATGATACTCCTAAAATCATTCCGCATAAATCTGCAGATTTTTTACACAATTCTCCGCAGAAATAGCAAAAAATGTTGGCAGATTCTGTCTGGCCCTAGTAATGTGTGCTCACCAAGACTGGTTTGTGCTTTACTGCCAGCAAGTTGTGTTTATTGTTTATTCAATTGTAGTTTCAGCTACATGAACAAAAGCTGCAATCTCATTGGTTGAACAGTTTTTAACGTGGAGCGTCAAACCAAATAAATGTTGTTGTTGTTTTTTTTTATTAAAATGACGCTTGCCGTTTTGCATGTTTGCTCACATCAGCACCATTTGTTTAGTGACGAGGTGCGAAACGTCATTAAGTGAAAATCGTCCCAGTGTGCACAGGCTTTTACACTGTAACAAGGGCACTTTCAAATATAGACCAAACTGACCAAAGGTGCTTAGAAATGTATTCTTTACCTTCATGTTGCTCAACAAAAGTTCAAATTCAATCTCCACCTACACATCTTCATTGTTATTTTTTAAAAAGGCAATTTTAAGGTTAATGTTACGTTTGACATTTTAAATATTTTGTACCAAGTTTGAAGAGTTTTTGCTGAATATTTTATCACATGTACTAGAAATGCCTTTTAAAATATACTAAATTATATGGTATTTTATCATGTTTATATATATATATATTTAAAATAATATAAGTTGTAAGAAATATTTCATTGTGTTGTTTCATGATAATGGAGATGTAACAAATCAGGAGTATAGGATACTTTCACCATTATTTTTAGTAACTGGAAAAGTTCTTCCCTTATTACATACTTAAATGATTATATCCATGATATACTGCAAAACTGCTATTAAGGTGGAATATTAAGGCTGGATTATGGGGTAGCAGAAGGGTCAAACACATTATTAGATATAATTAAACATGTATATACACATTACGCACGTTGTATCAAATGGTTAATAAAAATTAAATATAAAGCAGGCACTACTTTTTAATATATTAATTTTCTTTGTTTACCAATCGCACTTGGTACATTTTTTAAAAAGAAATAAAAGTAGATTATGCTAAACTACAGAATATCCTTCTAAAAATAAATCTAAAATAATTAAAGATATGCTCTTGCGTGTTCAAGGTGCATATATGTATTTTATGCTGTGTTAAATGAAACTATACATTTAAATTAAACATGCAGCTGGTTATTGCTCTGTTCACTGGTTGCAGTGCAAAGATAAACACACACAGTGAAGATGAACTTGAGTGACAAACATCAGGTTGATGGTGTGTAATATGTGTGTGTGTGTGTGTGTGTGTGTGTGTGTGTGTGTGTGTGTGTGTGTGTGTGTGTGTGTGTGTGATGTGTACCGGCGATGCGGTCTGGGATGTAGACGGGGCTGGGGCTGCTGATTCGGCTGTGTCCCGGGACGCTCTGCAGGGCAGGTGTGCTGGGTTTGCTGGTCTCCTGGCCCTTCTCTGTCTGCGTACAGCTGTCTCTGCTGCCCGTCTTTGAGTGTGTAGCGAGGGGCATCGGGGTGAAGGGCAGGACTGGAGACGGAGAAGAGGAGATGGACTCTGTTCTCAGAGAGTCTCCTCGAAACTCTGGACCCAGCAGAACACCTGAAACATGAAGAGGAGCAAATCAGACTGAACGAAAGGAGAGAAGAGCTCAGTTCACATTTAGGTCTGGTCAGTTTAAACATTCAAGCAAAACAATTATGCAATCGAGAACTCTATTGTGTGTGAACGCTTAATTAACGTTATTAGTGATTTTATTTATAAGTGTTTTTTTATATATTATTTACAGCGGGGGAAAATAAGTATTGAACACGTCACCATTTTTCTCAGACAACATATTTCTAAAGGTGCTGTTGACTTGAAATTTTCCCCGGAAGTTGGTAACAACCAAAGAAATCCATATATGCAAAGAAAACAAATGTAATTAGTTTACAAATTAAGTTATGTGTAATAAAATGAAATGACGCTGGGAAAAAGTATTGAACACATGAAGAAAGGGAGATGCAGAAAGGCAGTAAAAGCCCAGACAGCAGCTGAAATCTCTCAGTAGTTCTTCAGCAACCCTCTGCCCTTCGTCATTGTAAATTAATATGAGCTGCTTCAGTTCAACATCTACATTATCAGGATGATGAAGATGAAATCAGGGTGGAAATTTCAGCAAGACAATGATCCAAAACAAAGCCAAGGAAACTTTCAAATGCTTTCAGAGAAAGAAAATAAAAGCTGCTCGAATCGCCCAGCCAATCACCTGACTTGAATCCAATATAAAATACAAATTAAAGATCAGATTTGATAGACGAGACCCACAGAGCAATCAAGATTTTTACACTCTGTTGAAGTCTGTGAAAAACTCACACCTGAGCAATTCATGTGACTTCATTCTCCATATGAGAGGCGTCTCTTTAAGCTGCCATCACCAAAAAAGCCTTTTATATAAAGTATTAAATGTTTCAGTAGTTCAGTACTTTCTCCTTGTGTCATTTCATTGTTATTAAACATAACTCATTTTTCAGATTTGTTTTATTTTATTTTTATGTTTAGGTTTTTACCAAAATCTGGTTCAATTCCATGTCACCAGCTCCTTCAGAAATATTATTCCCAGGAAAAAACATGACGTGTTCAATACTTATTTCCCCGCTGTAGATACAGTTATGCCATTAATGTAATGGCAATATTTGGCCATGATATTTTAAAAACATTATTTGTCATTTTAAACTGATAAACAAGTACACATGGGTAGTTCTCCAAAAATGAAAACGTACTCACTATATACTCTATACGATATATAACATATTTTATACTATAAACCTTTGTTTCTTTTTTCTGTTGAACACAAAAGACGATATTTTGAAGAAAGCTGAAAACCTGCAACCATTGACATCCATAGTCAGAAAAAAAATTACTGTGGAAGTCAATGGTTACAGTTTTCCAACATTTTTCTTTTGTGTTCAACAGAAAAAAGACACATATCAAGGTTTGAAACAAGGGTTAGTAAATGATGACAAATTTTCATTTTGCAGTGAACCATCCCTTTAATAAGCCGGGACGCTAAATAAATTCAGAGCTGTATTTTCTCTTTTTCCAAAGATCTGCTGCATTCTGAAACATTTCAAAAGGTTTCATCATGCGTTTACATTTTCAAATTACTGCAAGAAAAACATTTGGACACATTAAAATATGTGTGGGGTGGCATGGTGGCTCAATGGTTAGCACTGTCGCCTCACAGCAAGAAGGTCGCTGGTTCGAGTCCCAGCTGGGGCAGTTGGCATTCCTGTGTGGAGTTTGCATGTTTTCCCCGTGTTTTTATGCGAGCAGTGTCTCTGTCAGCTATTGGACCTCTCTTTCTCTGGGGTGTGGGTGTGTGCGTGTGTGTGTTCGGGGCTGGGGCAGGACACATAACCTGATGATTGGCTTAGATAGAGTACATTCCATAGTTTGCCAATCAGAGGCAGAGTAGTGCCGGTGTTCACACACAAGCACAGTCAGTGGCACACACCAACGACCAAAAGTCAGAACGATAGCAAATCCAACAAGTTCAAAAGGTAGCGTTTGCAGACTGTAAATATAAGCACTACTTTTCCCTCGTTGACACTTCTTCTTAAACCGTTTACTTTTGAGAGCAAGAAAATACTTTAAGCAGGCTACAGTGTGTCTACCAGTGTGACAGTTTCATCATTTTCATTTACATAACTCATATTCAAAGAGAGCATGTTTATTTTTGGTACATTTCTTAAAAAGAATTATATTTAGACTTGTTTGTTGACAAGTTTGTTGCAATAAAT
Organism: Danio jaintianensis; assembly: GCA_903798115.1. Taxonomy (NCBI): domain Eukaryota; kingdom Metazoa; phylum Chordata; class Actinopteri; order Cypriniformes; family Danionidae; genus Danio; species Danio jaintianensis. The sequence continues at coordinate 3,293,676 of CAIGQV010018106.1, read as the reverse complement.
ACTTAAAGTTCTAAACCACCTATTGTGTTTTATTGTGCAACAATAGTAAGGATAATATTTAGAATGATATGTTGAATTTGATGGTTATCTCTTGCATTGTCCCACAACAACATTAAAATAGTGTAGATTAGTGTACAATGTTTTATATTTATTTTATTGTCATTTGACAAATTAGATTTTTTTTAAAGTAGCGCAATGGTTATTTTCCCTGGTAATTAGTTACTTTTATAATTATGTAACTCAGTTATTAACTCAGTTCCTATTTGTGAGAAGTAACTAATTGCTCTTTTAAAGGAACGTGCCCAACACTGCTTATACATACTATACTTAAATATTTCGTTTTACTACTGGGGAGATTCTCTGAGGGTTAAACGGTTTTGATCAGTTTAAAATCTCGTACCCAGACTGCCCTTCCAGCTGCGGTCTTCCCTGCGCTCCTCTGTGATCGGGCTGCTGCCGCTGAGCCCCAGAGAATGGGACAGCAGGCCAGAGCCACTGGAGCCGCCGGTGCCTGTGGCAATGGACATCAGGGATTTGGAGGGCCTCATGGCCGGAGCGTCCAGCTTGCTGGCAGGTTCTTTCCGCGAGCGCTGGTGCAGCACCTTGATCATGGCGTCCTTCTCAATGATCTGAGCATGCAGGTTCTTGATCCGGCTCTCCATGTCCAGGCAGCGGCGGTTGGCCATCAAGATCTCCTCCTCCTCCTTCTGGATTCGAGCCTCCACTGAAGTGTCGTAGCTGCTGCTGGGAGAGTGGCTGATGATGGCAGACGATGTGTCTCTGTTAAATGCATGCAGAAATCAATCAAGAACTGGAGATTTCTAGTACTGTTTCACTTGTTTGCTTTTTTATTCGTTTTGTACAAAGTCTCGAAGCAAAATTGTTTTAAAAGAGCATAATAATGTGAAATATCATACATTTAAAAATGTTATTTATTCCTTGTGATTTTTCAGCATCATTACACCAGTCTTCAGTGTCACACAATCCATCAGAAATTGTTCGAATATGATGATTTGGTGCTTGGTAAGTATTTCTTCTTATTATTATTATTAGTAATGTTGTATATAAAATAACAATACTTTCAGCATTTACTCACCCTTCACTTGTCCCAAACCTGTTCAAATGTTTGTCTTTTGTTGAACCGAAAAGATGATACTGATGGAAAGCAGCAGCCCTTGACTTCCATAGTATATATATATATATATTTATTTTATTTTATTTTTTTTCCTAACATGGATGTCAACAGTTACTGGTTTCCAGCATTCTCAAATTATCTTCTTTTGTGTCCAGCAGAAAAAAAAGAAACTCAAACAGGTTTGGAACCAATTAAGTGAGAGTAAAGAGTGAGTAGATTTTCATTTATGGGTGAACTACACTTTAAGTATACTTTACACATTTAAAGAGTTACAGAAATTTTCAAATAGATGCTATTCTTTTACTTTTTTTGTTGTTAAAAAACCTAAAAAAGAGTTTTGTTGTTCACACAAAAACATTAAGCAACACAAACAAATTTCAATATTGACAATAATAAGAACCATAATTTACACCTGAGCACCTATGATAATTAACAATTAGCATATCAGACTGACTTCTGTAAGATCATGTGACTGAAGACTGGAGTAATGATGCTGACAATTCAGCTTTAAATCTTTTTTTTAACAAAACAATGTGTAAAATGTGCAAGTAATTAATAATAATGAATTTTAGATCAAATTAATGCAGCCTTGGTGAGTATAAAAGACTTTTTATCCATTATACAACATTTTAAATACATATAGGTTGATTTTTTTATTGTTTAGTTTGTTAGATTTATTGGTGCATAGAAGCTTTTTGTTTTTATCCCATAGTAATCACAACTTTTAGTTTCATTTCATACCATAGATAGTCGCTTTGAATAAAAGTGTGTGCTAAATGAATAAATCTAAATAAATTTGCGACATTGGCACTGTAGTGCACTTTACGTTGCTGCTTCGCAAACTTGCATTATTTTATGTCAAATATTTTTTTCGAAAGTCTTTAACTTTGAGAAATAGTAAATAACTAATTTTACAGTGCATGTTCAGTGTACAGCAGTGAATGTGTGTACCTCTGTGTGGCCACAGAAGCAGCGGCGTCCAGTGCGAACTGCCTCATGACGCTCTCCTCCAGATATTTCTGCTCCCATTTGGTCATGTCGGCCTCCAGGGCCAAAATTCTCTCCTCTTTTTCTCTCAGGTGCTCCATCAGAGCCGCTGTGCTAAACTCAGGGCCAACTGTGCTCTGAGAGCCACCTTGCCTCTGAAATGAAGAGAGAAATCAGAAGATCAGAATCATATCCATTTAGTAGAGATGTATTTATGTGGCCTATCCGAATGATAGCTTATGATAGCTATCCGAACAGAGAAAACACGAAGTGACCAGCTGTAAAGAGGCCAATAGAGAATAGGAATCTACATCATGGTGAGTTGAGTTGTGTCAGATTAAATGCTCAAGAGCGCACAATGTAAACCAATGCAAATCACCACCGAAAAAAAAGCAGACCAGTTTTCTACTGATACTTTTTGGAAAAACATCTTACAAACACTTAATAAAATGGACTAATGTGTAAATATATTTAGAAGAAAAATGTGTGTGTGCCTGGAAAGCTGAAAATATTAATTCCACAATGAATTTCCAGCACTAAAGTGGATCTATAGAGCCAAGCAGATCAAATAGATGAACAAGCTTATATGTAAGCTACAGTCAAATGTTACAGGCTGCAGTTCACCTGACAGCTAATAACAAGGTTTCTGAATGCCATATAATGCCGCTTTAACATCCAAGCACTCCTGATCGGAAGTATTCAGATCTGATCTGAAGGTGGTTTCAGTTGTCCAGGTTGAAGGAAAGCCACAGAGGAAGTGTGTTTGGGCCCCTAATGAAGAATACAGCTGCCTGTCTTCCTCTTCTCTGAACACACACACACAAACACATGCGCGCTCACATAGGTGCCATGACCTTTCCTCCAAATTAGAGGTCAGTAAAAACTGGACACACAGGAAGAGGGTATGTAGAGAATCTGATCATCTCTGCAGGGACAGCGTGAGACCTGCTGCCTGCAGCTGAGACTCATCCAAGTCTGGATGTTTATGTTTGTGTGTGCGTGTGTGTGCGCGTGTGTGTGTGTGTAGAAAACTGGATCCATTACATTTAATGCAGTTGAATACTGGGTTTTCAAACTTGGGTCAGGGGAAAGGTTCAGAAAAAATAAATATACATAGCACTGTTGTTGTGCCACAATGTATTTGTACAATGTACGAATGTAGGTACGAATGTAGTTGTTTAGACTTTAAATATTCAACACACAAACCCTGGAGAGAGCATCCTTACCACAGACAGTTCTTCTGGAATCTGATGTATGTGTTTATAGTGGCTAACCCCTTAACTCTCACCATCATTTTTGATAGATATTAATGAGCAACAGTTATTTATTAAATTGTGACATGGCTACTTAAGAGTCTTAAAGCATGACCAAAGTGTTTTTTGTGCTGCAGAAACACAAGCAGAACGTTCTTTTTTTCTGTTGTTGTCAATGGAAGTGCCACATTTTTAAAACACCAGCCGCGTAGCCAAGTGCTGAGTGTACGTTTTATGCTCAGTGTTTTTTAAATGCTTTGAGAGTTGGAGAAACTCTCACAGCTGATTGTTTGTAGAACAGCGCTCGCGTTTTGCTCACTGTTTGATTTGAGATTTGAATCCATGCTAGAAAGAAGTAGTTCCTCACACAGAGGATAAGACACTCCATGGTTGTTTTTATTTACAAACGATTGCATTAAACTGTTGTAAAACTGCATTATCGCACAATTAGCAGTGTACAGTTAAAGTCAGAATTATTAGCTCCCCTGTATATATTTTTCCCCAATTTCTGCTTAATGAAAAGATGTTTAACACATTTCTAAACATAATAGTTTTAATAACTCATTTCTAATAACTGATTTATTTTATCTTTGCCATTATGACAGTACATAATATTTTACTAGATATTTTTCAAGATACTAATATTCAGCTTAAAATGCAATTTAAAGGCTTAACTATGTTAATTAGGCAAGTTAGGGTAATTAGGCAAATCACCATATAACGATGGTTTGTTCTGTTGACAATCCAAAAAAACTAGTGCTTAAGGGGGCTAATAATATTGACCTTAAAATGTTGTTTATTATTATTATTATTATTTTTCTTTTTTAATAAAAACTGCTTTTAATCTAGATGAAATAAAACAAATAACCTTCTCCAGAAGAAAAAATATTATAGGAAATACTGTGAAAAATTCCTTGCTCTGGTAAACATTATTTGGGAAATATTTGAAAAAGAAATAAAAAATTCACATGAGGGCTAATCATTTCGACTTCAACTGTGTATCAGAACAGCTGTTATAAAAATAAAGTTATTTAATTATTTTTGGCTAGTAACAAGGTTGCTGATAAACAGTTCTGGACCAGAATGTGCTTAAAGTCTGACAGCAGTCAATAGTCTAAGTGCTGCAAGCTTGTACATTTCTCACCTGTTGCATTCGCAGTGATTCCAGCTCTCTCTCCAGTCGAGTGCGTAGCCGATGCTCAAGTTGTTCTCTCTTCTCGCAGGCGGCCTGAAGCTGTGCTAGAGCCTGCTGCATCCGCTCCACCTTCTCCACATATACCTGCTTTTTCTTCAGCTGTATAGACACAGAGAATGCAGGTCAGATGCTGCTGCTGAAACCACAACCAGACCCCCCCCCTCCCTCACCCCTACAATGAATGCCTCCCTTCTCTCTCTACTCTACATCACTCAATTCCACCAGTGGTTGTAATTGCAGCCAAAATGAATGCCCCAATTTAGTTCGGGGGGGGGACAACATAACAAAAGTAAGAGAGAGAGACTGCAGAAGTATTTGGCTCCCGTTTGGAACGGGTGGGTGGAGAGGGCAAGAATTCAGCCATCTTCAAGTCCTTTCATGGCAGACAACTCAAGAGGCTTTGTAAGGGGAACAAGCGAGTGTTTGTGACCATGCAGAACAAAAGTGGAACTGCTCTGTGCATTTTGGGACGCAAGGGTGCACACCCCGTTCAACGATAGCCAAAAGGCCATCTGGGAGCACGCCAAAAGAGCTGAACCACAGACTCCAACTGTTACAAACACTCAAGTGCGCAGATCAACACTACTTTGGTTTGAAGGTTTTTCTCTCGCTTTCTCTATTGAAGCTTTTTTTGGCTTCAGTAGAGACTGTGTGGTTTCAGACAACGTTACGGCCAATGGTTCACTGAAGCTTAAAGATCTTAACTGCAGCAATGAGGAGATGGGAAGAACTTCAAAGAGCTTGAGAAGGCTAAGCTTAAATGTTGTGGTGAAGTACACAGGGACACGTTTAAGGGTTAAGTAGGTTGTGACTGAATGAAATGTAAATTAAACGCTTGTTTTTCTATGACAAGAATCTCATATCATGACAAAAGTCTCATATCCTCATAGCGATATAGATCACGATGCATATTCAATCGGTTAATAGTGACTACATGGAAAGGACTATTTCTTTTTGACATTTTAAAGTATATCCTCATTCATTTATGATTCATTTTCTCACTTTATTTGGAAGACAAATGTTTGATTAAGAATGAAGAAATATAAAATAAATATTCATGAAACATGAAACACTTCACAAAACGTAATTATTGCAGGCCCAGCATAAAATGTTGATTTAATTTAAGATGCAAATATTATACTTTAAAGATTGCAAAAATTTTTACTATGCTTGTTATTCATATTTCTGCTGGCATCTAGATTGGTGTATTCAAATGATGAAACAGTATTACCATAAACAATGCGTTTTTCTACACCACGAATTAAACAATAGAGCATTATATGAAACGATAGACTTTTTATTTAACCCATACGATACTTACCATCAGATTGCACAGACTTAATGTACACCTACAAGTTTATCAGCAATAGACACTCCTAAAGCATAAAAAAAGGACAGATTTCTCAATATGTAATCTCTTCTGCTGTATTGTTCAATGGTCAGATCATCCTGTAGTATCTGGATAGATCAAGTCCTCTCTAAAATATCTCCTGTAAAAAAAGTGCCTCAGTCCTTCATCTGAACGGAAGTATGATTCAGCAAGGTGGCACACATATACATACACACAATTACGGTCACCTATATTTTTTTGCTCTGATAATAAAACTTATGAACAAATTTGAAAAGCAATTGAATGTATCGAAGTATGTAAAACTATTGGCATGTGTGTACACATGGTTATAGATGCATTTTACCTCTTCCTCCAGTTTGACCACTTTGGCTTGTGCATTGTTTAAGGCCTGGTCACGGATCTCGATGTGCCTGCGCTGGTCCTCTGTGGTGGAACGAAGTGAATTCAACTCGATCTCCAGCTTCTCCTTCTCTCTCTGATTCTCTTTAACTGTTAAAGGAGAAACAAGGACATTCTGAATTTTCCTTCCCATCGGTGTTCACAAATCAAAAGTAATTCAAAACAAACCTACGGTTAATATAAGCTCATTATATTGCCTTTAAAGAACTTCTAGGTTTCCTCTAGATGTAGGTCAACTCACCCTGAACCAGAAGCTGTGAGATGGTTTTACGATTGTCCTCGGTGCCCTCACACTCTTTTGCGGCGAGCTGCTTGTTGGCTGTTTCCATTCGCTCTGTTGAGAGAATGAGACAAATCTAAAATCACAAATTTGTCTAATTTATGGTTAAAAATTCTAACAACATTTAAAGAGTTTTAAAAAGATTAAATCAGTGTAAGCACACAGAACGCTAAAACTAAACCATCAATGGGCTTTATGTACAGCAAGTGTTTTTCAGTCACCGATAAACTTCGGGAGAACGGTTAATGTGACTATTTTTAATTTCATAAGGTTCCTTTTACAGCACCGATAATGTAACTTAATTAAAATATAACCAGTTAAATAGACTTAAACATTGATTTAGTTGATCAAACGTAAAACAAGATGAAAGACTGTTTAAACACAAGCACCATTAGAAGCAGCAAGCGAGCGCAGAAACTCCATTGAAAATACTGTGGTAAAATAAATTTCCATATTTTAAAGACATGGCATGGAACAATGGAATTTAATTCAGTGCTTCTTGTACAGTCTGAGACCCACTTTATATTGTATCTCAATCAGATAGTGAAGATCATTGATTTTTAAAGAAACCTATTCTTAAAAGCTGCGATTCTGTAATGGTATGACTATGACTAACTGAAAATTAAAAGTCCCTGTGCATATACTCCATTACTTATTTATGTGAAATTTTTCACGATAAGGTTTATATGGTATCTCATTACCAACCTAACAACAATCAAGCATTCCCAAAGTACTAACACTAAAATAAAAATACTTATTATTTCATAAATGTAGCAAACATTTGTGTAATATTCTCTGTCCTACCAAACTAAAACCCTAGAATGTGTAGCTCAAATTCCAGGCCTCTTTAAACAAATAATAAACCACTGGGACTGGTTGCTCAGCAAATTCGAAAACAAAAATATAACAAACATTTTATATGCGCCCAGTTCCCAAAGAGCACTCTTGACATAATTCACAATGTGCTGTTAAATCAAAAGCTGGCCCAAATAAAAGGACCATTATACAGTAGGGGTTGCTGTTTTTTTGCAATGGCAAACCGTTCATCAAGGAAGCGGGCCAAATGTTAAAACAATATTTCCCCCTGTGTAAAGTCAACCAGACTGTGAGATGAGCATTCCAGAATCAAATGCCTTTCCCCACTGTGCCTTTGTGCCTCTCAATAGTATCAAGACTTCTAGGTAAGAACACATTTAAAAGAAATCGAAAATTAAGCTATTCATAACATGCCAAGAATTTGCCAAAAAGTCTTGGCACATCCCAACATGTATTAAGACAAGGTATGCATCAACGTTTAAAGGTTTTGACTGAGGGTTTGTTGTCCCTGACCCCCAAAAATGAGCAAGAGTAATAGTGATGGATGCCTTTGCAAACAACACTAATTATTGTGTAAGAAAATCTACTTAGATCAAATCTAGTCTTGAACAATAGCAGAAGTAGTATTTCGGGCTAAGGAAAATATGAGAAACACGGGGTTGAAGAAAGAAATCCAAGAGAGAGAGAAGAAAAATTTTCTGTAAAACCTGGGAGCTCCCTGTGGACTTAAAATCTGGGCATGCTGCCATAAATCTGGGTTTCTCTGTTTTCTGCTGGACTAAAGAACACAGCGAGGCATGATCGTAGAGGTGGCCACACTCAGGAAGAGTGGGCCTGCTGACAGCAACAGAGAAATGAGGCCGAGAGACTGTTGCTTTCGTTTAGACTCCAATAGATACTACACAGCGCCATGAGATACACAAAAGAAAAGCAAACTGAATGAAAATCCAAATGCTTTGAACTTGAGAAGAATAAGAAGCCTCTTTAAATGGGAATGGCAGAATGTTGGAGCCAGGTGGGACCACCACAAGGCTCTCATTTACAGATCCTGCAATGTTTCTCCATCAGATTCCATACAGTCTTTAAATGTTTAGTTCATCCAAAAATTATGTTATTAATTACTTACACTCATGTTCCAATCCCCAGAGACCTTTGTTCCCCTTCAGAACACAAATTAGGATATTTTAGATTAAATCTGAGAGCTCTCTCATCCTCCATATACAGCAACGGTCCTAGATGCTCAAAGTCCCAAAAAGGAACAGAAAACATTGACTTCAGTGGTTTAAAAAAAAACTGTAAAAATTACATTGTTCACCAATGTCTTCCACATTCCACACAAAATGTGCATGGTGACTTGACGTGGGAGTGAAGGCATTTAAACATATAAATATAGCTGAAGTGTTCTTCGTATGATTACAGTTGAACCACTGAAGTCACTTGGAATGTTTTGACAACATTTTTGGTTAATTTTCTGGACTTTGAAAGTCTCAGGGCCAGTGTTGTCTATGGAGGGTCACAGAGCTCTCAGGTTTAATCTAAAATATCTTAATTTATTTTCCAAAGAAAAACTAAGGGGTCGCAGGGAATTAAAACGACAATTGGGCGAGTAATTTATGGGTGATTTACTCTTCTTAATAAAGTAAATAGATTAAACAAACAAAAACTTGTGTGCAAAATGATGCTAATATATGCCAAGAACACTATAAACATGCTTTGGAATCACTGCCATTTTCCACTGCTTAGGTATGATATAGTGGCAAGGTACAATTAATGAAAGATCCTTTCATAATGATCTCCTCCTAAAACTCCTAGAACACTACTTCTTTAAACTTCGATATCCTGCTGTGTTCTCACCTCGTAGGTCCCTGTTAAAATCGTGCACCCTGCGCACCTCCATCTCCAGCTTATTTCTCATGGTCTTCTCAAGAGCTTCCCTCTTTGTGGATGATTTAGCCAAGTTCTCGTAAGCTTCGGACACCATCTGGATCTCAGTCTCCATCTGTAAAGATATTACATTGTTGAGGCCTTACAGAAACAACAAAGCATAGATTTTATACAACAAAAACACAGCATGCAACATTGCCTTCTACTTTTATCTTAATGTAGCACCTAAAAATATTTTCTATGCTTATTGAATCAAAATGTTAGATGGTTATTATGCCAGAGCTGATCCTTGGTCATCTGAGAGCTTATTATAATATTTCTAAACCCTTTTCCTGTAGAAACACAAATGCCAAACACTTTCAAACGTCTTTGTTATTAAACACCTGATTCAACTCATCAGCTTGTTGGTAGAATCTCCAAGACTCCAGAAATAGAAGAATCGGATAACCAACACATCCAAAATGTGTACTGTTGGTGTGCCTCCAAGAACAAAGCTTCCCAATTAAATATTTGATTGTGTAAAACTAATAGGAACCTTCAAAGACAGTTTTACCTTTTGAAGTTTGGACACTTTCTCCCCACACACTTCCAGCTCTTGCTTAAGCAAGCGATTCTCTTCAGACAGCATATCCACCATCTGCTGGGCACGGGCAAGCATGGCGTAAGGATCCCCCTGCATGAAGTGTGGATGTGGGTAGTGTTGTGCTGGACTCTGCTGCTGCTGCTGGGGGCCCTGTTGGTGGTACTGGTGCTGGTGCTGGAGCATGTGGAGGCCCCTTGGAGCTGACCCATAATGATCATGGGGAAACACGTGGCTCCGTTGATGGGGAGGATGGCCTGGGCCATATAGATCACCTTGGTGAGAACCAGGCCCCTGTGGGCTACGAGCACTTATGGGGAAGGGTAGCTCTCCCTGATGACCCATTGGTGGAGGAGCGTGGGAGGCAGCCAAGATGCTGCTGAGAGTGGAAGACTGAGCACGGGAGAGAGAGCCTCCAGACGTAACCGAAGATGAAGGGCTGTGGTGATGGACAGACCTTTGAGAGTGGCTTGAACTCTCCTTACTTGACCTATTGAGGGGCAGAGTAATGAATTATACTCACATCTTGATTGATTGCAAGAGTGTTAACAAGTAGTATATAAATTCTAGAGAACTTTGTGACCTACAAAATAAATGTAAACCTGCATAACCAACGGCTTCTTTTAAGACATTAAGTCACGGTTGTAAAACAACTATGTACTGCATACCAACAGTTCACAAAAATATTTTTCACAGGTCAACATTCCTGGTTCTCTACAACAATAATGGACGAACTGTCATGCTGTGACATGTTGTAGATGATTATTCGAATTTGATATGCATTCTTTTGCTATATGCCACACACTTGCTCTACGGTGAATGAATTCAGGGAAACAGGCAAAACTGGCTTTTCCCATAACAGGTTTCCTGACAACATGTCCCAGCATTGAAGGGAAGGGCTGTTTTGAGACTCATCACCTGGAATTTTTTAACAACTGATATGTCAGGGAATGTAATTTGTGCTATAAGGTGCATCGCTCCACTTCCCACAAAGTCCCAAAATTCAGCCTACTTCATAACCTTTAAGGGACACTCACCGGAAAGAGCCATACTCGGGTGGTGGCTGGTACCGGACATGAGGAATGTCAGCCCTGCCTGGTTGGCTTGTTCCTCGGTAGTCTGGGTAGAAGTGTCCAGGCTCCTGGTGCTGAGGCTGATGGTGTTTGGGTGGAGAGGGCATTCCTTTAAAAGGATAGTCTGGAGGTGGGCCCCTATGTGGGGGCCCAGTGGGTTTGTAGTAGTCTCCTGGAAGTCCTGGTGGAGGCAGCTGGGGGGAAAGTGGTGAACTGGTAACAGGAGCATGGGCCTTGACCCCACTGGTGGCCAATGAGAGCTGCATTAGTCTTTCGCTGAGAGAACGTACATGGCCTTGCTTTAGATCTTTGAGCCCATCATCTTGGTGTACTTTGCCCCCATTCATTCTCTGCACTGTGGACCTGCCCTCTGGGGGTCGCACCTTAGAGTTAGTGACTCCAGTCACATAAAAAGCAGCACCCACTGTTGTGGGCATCTGCGGTTGAGGCTGCTGGGGTTGATGGCCACGGAAGTACTGTGACTGTACCTTGGCTTGGTCATAAGTGGGCAGGTCTTCCGGATTCTGCACCTGCCCACTGACACAGCTACCACCAAGTGACCCAGTGCCTCCTCCGCTGCCGCCGCCGCCTCCTCCTCCTGCGGTGCGTGTGCTGAGCTTCTCCATGCCGCTATCAACCTGCAACTCCTGGCCCTGAGGCTCCTGTCGCGCAATGTGAGGGACCATCGAGTGCTCGTCCCCTGGGCTGCCAGGCCCCGGGTATCCACTTACTGGACCTTGTTGCTGTTGTTGTTGCAAGGCAAGGTAATTTCGACCCTCGCCATAGCGCATTTGCTCCTGCAAAAGCCGCTGCAGAACCGTGTGCCCACTACCACCACTGTTGCTAGCCGATGTGTCCTCGGAAACGGAGGCTGCTGCCCTCATTTCCAGATCTCGCGACCTACCCACCTCATGGAAGGAGGAGCTTCGGGCACGGTCCACACTCCCTGTGTAATGAACAATCAATGAACAATGAGTGAAACGCTCAGCCACTAACCATGACCATAGGCTGAACTATGATGTTACCAAAAAAGATTTAAAAAGCATAAACTGAATGAAAACAAACTGAAAGATATTGACAAATATTCTTTATGTTCTTAGAGAAATGTCTGAAATCTCAGACCCCAACTGCCCCAAACTCTTCACACATTGACAGCTGGGCACCATGTTCTTTAAAAATAAGTCACTTCCTTTGCTAATTTATGACCAGTTTTCATTCTAAATGTGACAATGGTTACTTTAATCACTACTAATTCCTATTAACTTGTAAATTAGTGATTAACAAAGTTGTATCGTGCTACTTTGTAAAGATTAGAAAGAGCCCAGTGTCAAGGTGTTGAAGTTCACCCATAATGCAAATCAGGTTACCATTACCATATACAGTTCATACATCATCACTGTACAACAGCTCCACTTCTTTAACATGCAGTCATCTGTTTTCCCAAAGCATATGCATCTTAGTTCAAAACTTAAACCCAGATATCCCTAAGCTAGGCTTAAGACACTTAGGCATAACACAAAGCAATTTAAAACAAAAATTACAGCTGTTAAAGCATACAAAGCCATTAGGTAGAAACCATTCCATAACATCAGTGCCAATGTGGGATGCAATGTGTAATTCCACTTGAACTATATTAGTACTGCAAAAGGAAAGGTGACTGTTATATACATTCTGCTTCTCTAAATGGTGTTAATCTGAAATGGTTTCCACTACTGGCCTTGAACAATTTGTAGTTTAGTGGTTATTGCACCATCTAAAAAGTAATGAAGGGGAACTTATTACGTCTATTGTTTTCTGATATTCCCCGCATTCTCAAGGAGGATGAGGCTTTTTTCCGAAACATCTGTGGTGAATAAATAAATAAACGTAAAGTGAGTCAAAAACAGAGCCATCAGTGTGCAACTGCTTTCCAACTCGGAAAGCCAAAGAAATTGGGAGACAGAGAGAGTGAAAGAAGAAAAAAATACATTGCATAGTGACCCCTCATACTTTAACTTCCACTTCCTGTCATTCTCCAATCTTTCACTCACTGAGCCCTCCACAGAGCCAATGAGAGAGATGGCCACAAACAAAAACAGGATGAGAATGTGAAATGCAGAGGTCACAAAAAAACTCAAAAGCAATAAAATGATGGCTGATAACTGTCGAACTCATAAATGTATATATGTATTTAGACACATTTGTTCTACTGGAACCTTCATCAAACATGGTTAAAAAAAATTATATCAGACAGATCTTGATTTAGAAAAACTTCTTAAACTTTAAGAAACACCTTTACTAGAAAAAATAATTGTGTCAATTGTTTTATTATCTAAAATGTTTTTTTTTAATATTTTCTTTCAATAGTTTTTGTCTTGTTTATAGTCCAAATGTCTAAAAGTTATAAATCAAGAAGCATTTTCTAGACAAGTAAAAATATAGTTTTGTCTTCAGAAATAAGTCAAAATTAAGATTTTTTTCCCCTTAAAAAAAGCAGAATTACTTGCCAGTTGTGTAAGTAAATTATTCATATTCCAAACTGAAAACAAGATTATTTTGCTTACCCCACTGGCAGATTATTAGCTTGTTTGAAGGAAAAAAACTCACTTAATTTTGACTTATTACTTCAGAAAACAATACAATTTGTTTTACTTGTCAAGCCTATGCTTCTTGATTCAAGACATTTGGACTAGAAACAAGACAAAAGCATTTTTTTTGCAGTGTATGTTTTGTTGTAGTGGGAATCACTGGGTAGGAAATGCCGAACTTAACTAACATACAACTTCAAGAGGTTCCTATCATCCCACTGATGTCCACCCCACCCATTTAGGCTCCTCTACAGTTCTCTAGTCATCTTTTGTCTTCGTCATTAATGTCGACCAATTCACATACCTGTGTGGCTGATGTAGCTGCTTTCGTATGTTACAACTGGCTGTTCATGGTCCTGACATTCACTCTGGTCGCTGCTCTGAAGAAGCTCCTCAAGTTGCTCCAAAACACACAGTCGGTCGGCGACGTCCCGAACGCCAAGCCACTCTAGAACAGGAAGGCACTCGGGCAAGTTAGAACAATGGGGGTGGGGTCCAAAGACAGGGTTTTTTTGGGTTGCAGAGAGAATTACATTACATTTGAAAGATAGGGCACAAGTTCGTTTCCTGATTGTAATAGAAAAAAAAAAATTTTTATTCCCTCACTGACACTAGGGACTACACTGCAGCTGTATTGCTAAATGACTTGTGTATATATATAGCCAGTGGTGGAAAGAGTACTTAAAAATCATACTCAAGTAAAAGTACCATTACTTGCCCAAAACTGCAAGTAATGGTAAAAGCATCTGTTGTAAATATTACTCAAAGCCATATTAAAAGTACTCAAGAGTAGTGAGTATTGAGTATTACACTGTAAAAAGCTAATGCGTTTACATGCAATTTCAGTTTTCAGTTAGCGTTCAAGACGATTTGGGGATTTCAAGACTTTTTGGTGATTGGTCATCTTACAGTAAACATCCGCCATCTTCTCATCAGTAATATGCAGTCTCTGGGTCATTGCGTGTAAAGATTTTGGACATTTTCTTGGACACTTGTAATGCTTCCAAACGGTTTGCTGCATTTATAAAGTGGTCATGTCTTAAAGTAAGGGTTAACATGAAAAAATAAAGTAGTGACTGCAGGTTGAAGGAAAGTAGTTGGAGTAAAAGTACAGAAACGGCACCAAAATGTATTTAAGGGAAAGTCAAAGTACACAACTACTTACTAAATTACAATTCCTGAGAAAAACGCAATTACAGTAATTTGAGTATTTGTAATTTGTTGGAAAAATTAAGAGAGTCTATCAAAGTTCTTACTAGTTCTACGGATCTGCAATTCAGGTACGTGTTTTGAGTAATATGTGCATTTGTGTTTTATTTAAGAAATGAAAGATATGAACTAGTCTCCAAAATTGTAATTACTAATATTTTCATTTAGCAGAAAATTACAATATATATAAAATACACACATATACAGCTATGGAACAAAACGACAAAAAATTAAGAGACAATTGCTTTATTCTGAGAATAACCATTTTCCTCGATTTGTTGTGACTGAAACATCAGGGTTTATTCCACGAAATTGATTTCTTAACCCCTTAAGTTAAAACGTTCATATTAGGGTATTTGTCCCATTATTTGTTTTTGTCTTCTTAGTTTTTTTTATTTTGCACAAAAAAATCGTAAAATTACTTTAAAATGTCATCGGAAGTTTACAGTAGACATTTTACTCAAAACACCTACCCATTAAAGGTAAATAAAGGGAACTAAAATAAGTTAGTTTCAAGCAGTCTCAAAATTGTTTACAGAGATGTGTGTGCGCAAATCTAAGAAACATCTCACGCCGAGATGTATTGATTTGTATTTTGCAAAATGAGAATTGTGTGATGCAAAATATTGTCATTAAATATTATTCGTAAATATAATTTTTAGATATAAAAAACTAGACACCTGATTACAGACAACACATTTTTAAGACAGAACTCACTACCAACAACTCTTGAATCACTCACACACAAAACGTCACGTTGCTATGAATAAGTCTGAATCATACAATAAACCAGAGCCCTCTCTGATACACCCCCAGCCTCGACAAAAACAGAAATAGGCTACAGATGCCTCACACCCCTGTTGACGCTTCAACTTCAAGTTCCTTGACTGTTTCAGATAAACCGTTTATTCCACGAGTGGAGTGGCCAGAAATGTATTCATGGAATCTGACATGGCTAAAAGTCCACAGATAGGTCCCCCAATGAAAGTTTCCAAAGACTCTGACCTCGCAGTCCTGCCATGGCTGTGTCAGTGACACTATGTGCTTACAGTATGAGTACTGACAAAGGTATGGAGTGCTGTATCTCAAAGTACACGTTGCAAAAAAATGAGTTTTTGTCTTGTTTCTAGTCCAAATACCTAAAATAAAGTAAAAATCTAGTTCAGAAATAACAAATATTAACGCTTTTCCTTAAAACAAGCTAAATGATCTGCCAATGGGATAAGTTTCTTAAAAGCGAAAACAATATTATTTAGCTTACCCCATTGGCAGATTATTTTGCTTGTTTAAAGGAAAAACCCACTTAATTTTGACATTATTTCTGAAAACAAGACAATATTTCTTGCTCGTCCTAAAAAATGCTTCTTGATTTAAGAATTTGCACAAAATTGGATTAGAAACAAGACAAAAACTCTAAGAAAAGCATTTTTTTTTTTGCAGTGCAATTCTCAGAACTACAAAAGTCTGTTTCTCTATCCTCTTAACTTCATGAGTACACGTTTACTATAAACACAGTGCATACAGCAAATGCTTTGTCTAGACTGAACATAACCTTCAATAAAGTTCAATCATTAAGTGAAATTTAACTTGGCATCCCACTCACACTGCAATCACAACAAGAAACTGAACTGAAAGCTATGAAAAATTAAGCCAACATAAACATAACTCACAGATACTTCTTTCCCACCAAAGACGTCTGGGGCGAAAAAAACTTTTGAACTGTTGAGCACTTGTCTTTAGTCGTACTCCTTCGTTCACACGCTCAACAATACTGCAGCCGTACACACACTCGTGCGCTGAACTAGCTAATGCATTCCATCAGGTGTGGCTGTAAGGAGAGGTGCGCTGGACCAATGCCAGTCATCTACACACCTTCAAACCTGCCTGCTGCTCTCAATACTCCAAACTTCAGCATCAAAATGAGTAGCGATAATTATCCAAGACTGGGTGTGCGATGCATATCTGAAATCTGACTAATTTCACAGTTGGAAAAGTAATTTGTGATTTATAATTGCTTTTATATATACTGTATATGATGCCTGCTTGCCCGGAAACAGTAAGGTGACTTTTGAAAAGCACATTCTTTAGGACAAGGAGCGCTGTTTTGTGAACTCAGATGAACAACCATGAACCGTATTAGAGTGGTCTGGGATATATGCGAACTCTGGTACTTTGCTTCTGAATGCAACTGTACTTAAATCACAAAAGTGAGAGAATTTAATAGTTTTCACAACACAAATTGTTTTGAATGTTTGAGTTAAACTGATGACAAAAAGATGCATGGATTGTTCCATGTTGGTGCTTTGGAAATAAAATACAATCTTCAAAATATAATATATGCAACATGAGCAAGCATCTATTCATTTAGCTGTCTCCTGCATTAGGCCTGTGCAATATGATCAAAATATTGCAAGTGTGCATATTACAATGGTTTGCAATAAATGCATGATTTAAGACAAAAGCAACTTAGGCTGCATTTACACTGCATGGTTCAAGTGACCCAATAGGGAACTGATGTCAATTTGTATGCAAAAACCCGAAAGTGAGTTAGCATTTTAGCAGTTCCAGTTCCCTCGTCCCAAAGTCAATGGGTTTTTTTTAATGGGATTTCGGTTAAATCGCTTAAATAAGGTTCATGGCTAAAACAAACTCAAGATACTTTCAAGTTTTATTCTATGACATAAAACACATCAGTTACATCCCATTTTTGATTTTTTAAATCGGCTATGCTTCTTTAAAAAGACAGGTGCTATCAAGTTGCTAAATGGGACTACAGGCGATGTCGGAGACATTATACATAATCGAGCTGAACTGGTCTGGGACGCATTGCCCGCTCGCGTTGGGGATTTGTCTTATTTAAGTATTTTCATAAATAGTAGTTTGTAGTATTTTTCTAATTGGGAATTCATATTGTGTGCAGATAATTCCTTCACTTGTAGAGACCGTCATGACAGATTAATTTGTTGACCATTTATTTTGATAAAAGGATTTTATGAAGATACTGCTTACCAGTGCAGCCTGCCTCTTTCCTGCTCTCAGTAATGCAAAAGTGTGAATAGATTTGTAAAAATACATAAATAATGACTGTCATTTTAATGTGATCAATTGATTTTTCGTCATTCGTCATAATCTGAACACATTTAATTCTATGTCATAACTGCCATATTTACACTCCTTAAAATTTATAGCATATGCGACTGTATGGGCTGCTTTTCGCTGTACTTGCAGGCATTTTATAGATAGACCCTCATGCCTCATTTCTGTCATCTATCACTAAGGTAAGCGGGCTATATGTACGCACGCGATACACTTATTTAAATGTCTTATGATGATGATGATGATGATGATGATAATAATAATAATAATAATATGTAGGCAAATTTATAAAACATACAGTACGTGTTTTAAAACTTTTACAACAACTGTAAAGCAAAACAAATGTATTTCTCATGGAAAAACAACCCAAAAGGCACGTAGGTCTATATACAAATGTGTTTTCCGTATTTGTATTTGTTTATAATATATAGCGTGGATTATAATATAATGAACCGAGAGAGTAAATCTTTGTCATGGACCATATTTCTAAAAATAAGCCTGAAAATTTGTCGTTTAGCAGGGTGGTGGTGACGTAACAAGCGAGTGCCCTGAAGGCAGTGTAGTCCGTTTATAGTCTAAATGTTAGCTTTTCAGTTCTTGCGTTTGCATTTAAGATCCAAAAGGGATAAAAGTTATATTTTTGTGTGAGGATTATCTGGTTGGACAAAACGTGTAAGTGGAATAAACCGCGTTTGAACACAGAGCATATTATTTGCAAAAAAGCCTATGGGAAAATCCTATAGGGATTTTATTGAGGGAATCAGTTTTATGCTAGCATCCGTTTGGCCTTCAACGTGATGTCACAGTTCCTCCACTCTATTTAGATTTTTTTTCTCCTATGTGGCACAGATCGGATATGGCCCATGTACGTCTAAGCAGGAAAAAAAATAAAATAAATTCACATGGATTTCCATTTACTCAAATCAGATTCAGGCCTAGTTCATATGTGGAAATTTATCCGATATGAATCGGATCTGTGCCCTCGTGTCTGCAGTGTAAGCAGGTAGATCGGATTTTCACCTGTCAATAAAAACCATAGCGAATGACGTCAACTCTGACGCTTTCATTTCAGAACACACTTAAGCAGATTCCCAAACCTTAGATCTCACATACTAGGTCATGTAGCACAAGAATTTAAGCATGTTAACGAGAGAGAGAGAGCGCAACATCTGCCACGTAATCAATATAAACTATAAAACTATTGCATACATCATATGCATAAATCACACCATGGTCATTAGGCTACATTAAGATGCCTACTGGTTTAAAAAGGCCTAGATTAAAAGAAGATGGCCAAATGAGAACTTTTCTGTCATAAACTACAGTAAAACAACTTGTCAAACGAATTAAAAAAAATGAGCCCTGCAAACAGATTAAATACTGGAATAGAGAACAGAGCGCTCTTTTATTATCAGCTGTCAGTCAGCACCTGCTCTTTTTTTCCTGTGTCATTGCGCCTTTTGCCGTGTGCAGTATAAAAGCAGACATCGGATACGAGTCACTTTTAAAAGATGATGTAAGCGGGTCGTCAAAAAATAAAAATCAGATACAGTCACAAAATCGGAATTGACCATCAAGATCTGCAGTGTAAATGCAGCCTTAATGACCAAGAAATTAAGTCATGTTAAACTGATAGTTCTCTCAAAATTTTATTATTCTGTTGAACACACAAAAAAGCAGCCATTGGCATCCATAGTAAGAACAAAAATACTACGCAAGTCAATAGCTGCCGTAAATGAGTAAAACTGGGGCTTTTTGGGTGAACTCTCCCTTTAAGAAAGCAATAAGATGGCAGTTACACCACTCTGTTTTTGTTTACCTGATTTTTCTTAATGTTTTAATATGGGAAGCCAAACAATCCAAATGTAGGAGGAGGCAGCGCGGTTTTACAGTGCTCGCGCTGCGCAGGCATGTCATCTGCGCGGCCCAATGGACCTAGCCGCGCGACCGACTCGACAGCGCAGAGAAGACGTGTTCACTATCGCCACCCAATGGGCAGCGCGGCGCTGACAAACAACCCAAACGTAGGACGAGACTGCGCGGTTTCACAGTGCTCGCGATGTGCAGACATGTCATCTGCGCGGCCGTATCGACAGCGCAGGGAAGACGTGTAGCTAGCGCCACCTATTTAACCCCAAAATGAAAATGATCCCATAAAATCACCTTCAAGCCATCCTAGTTGTATAGGACTATTTGTTTTAGCCGAACACAATGGCACAATTTGTAATGGCATTGAATAGCACCAGAGGTTTTCAAGCTCCAAAAAGCGCATCCATCCATCATAAAAGAAATCCATATAAGGATTACCAGGAGTTGTAAAGATTACTTTTATGCTAGAAGGATGTCCTTTTTGGAGCTTCAGAAACTGGTACTATTTAATGCATTACAAAGCTGGGAAGAGTCAGAATATTATTTAACAACTCTGATTGCGTTTGCCTATAAAAAGTCATATACAACTAGGATTGCTTGGGGTGAGTGAATCATGGGTTATTTTTCATTTTGGGGTTAACTATTCCTTACAAATGTAGCCTTGTTTGTCCAAAGGCTATAGTTCACCTCTAACTAAAATTCACATTATTCATAGTTTTAACTTTTTAAATGCAGTTTTAGTGACCTGTTTGTTCTGGTGGAAAAACTACATTTGCCTGAAAGTACAAACAATTTCAATAGTTTATTGTTTACCAATTTACAGAGGACATAACGAGAACACAACTGTTTTTATTCTATAAAATACTTGAATTACATTTACTGTTTATGGATTACTCTGGAAAACAATTCCAAATGTATCTACTGGATTTTGAAAATTACAGTATAGAAATAAAGTTTGTAACTGATTTCTTGTGTCGTGTGTGTAAATTCTCATTATATGTAGTGTGATGATACATAGTTTAGTACAAATAAGTAGTGCTGTATTATAAATTTCATACTGATTTCCTAAACGGAGCAGACAGAGCACCAATGTTTGGAAGGATCCGAAGTAGTGAGCGGACTCTTAGTGTAGGCTACATTAAGTGCATGTTTGGATTGCGCTGCGCTGTTTAAATTGGTCAGCGCAGCGCTGATGAGATTAGTTTGCGCCGCGCTGCCCATTGGGTGGCGATAGTGAACACGTCTTCTCTGCGCTGTCGAGTCGGTCGCGCGGCTAGGTCCATTGGGCCGCGCAGATGACATGCCTGCGCAGCGCGAGCACTGTAAAACCGCGCTGCCTCCTCCTACATTTGGATTGTTTGGCTTCCCATATTTTAAGGTAGGGCTGTGACGGTCACCGAGACAACCGCGTCACCGCGGTGGTCACTTGCCACCGCGGTTGTCCATGCCACCGGCGGTAGTACGTGACGTCACGCACTGAAATTTCCGTTATGTTGCAAAGTATTGCATTTCTGTTAGAATATAACGTTAGGCGCGATTCAGCAAGTTCAAGTTCAGCCATGAATCTGGTTGGAAAACAAATGTTACATCGCCAATCTGGGAACATTTTGGATTCGTGCTGAACGATAAAGGTGAACCAATAAATAAAAGAAGCTATTTGTAGTGTTAAATGGGCAAACACGTCGAATCTCCACAGCCATCTCCGGTCATGTCACCCAGCCACGTATAATCAACTCCTGTCTTCTGAACGCAAACGCGCAGCTAGTCGTTCATGTATCGCAGAGGCCTTTCCAAAAATGGGCAGATAAAAAAGAGAAAGTGATAAATGGAAGACATTGACGATTTTGGTCCCTCTTGTTCCTTTCATTTAGGCTATCTATTCACTTATTTATTACTTTGCATTACTGCTCAAGTTATACTGACTTAGTCCAGTAATATACTTTTTATAGTAATAATAATAATAATAATAATAATAATAATAATATGCACAGTTTCGCTATTACTGATTTTATTAATGAAGGTAATGCAACGATACCGTTTATTAACGCAGACGAAGCATGGCTTCAGCGCCAGATGAGTGGTTTAAATTATATTTTATTCTCCTTATTTATTTCCGTTTTATTTCAAACAACATGAATGAGCCTGTCTACCCTAAATTATCCCTCAGCCTACCTACCGCGGCAAATCCACTTACTCAATGCATAATATACCCATTTCATTTATAACACTGTAAACGTGACTTCGCAGGCCGATCATCTTTAAACTCAAAAGGCATTTATTAAGTGTCCTAACTTGAGAATGCTGCTGCATAATGGGATGTTTCTTTTCACAACTGTAAAACTGCGCTTTAGCCATGTCGAAATGAAAGCAAACATTAAAAAGGCTTTTGCGTTTTGTCAATTTTATAGCTTCGTTTTAATAATATTAATAATAATAAATTATAATATTAATTATATTGTAGACTACTGTAGGACTGTGCAGTGTCCAACTAAACATTTTTAGTAGGGTACCCTAATATTAATCCCCTACTAAAAAACTAATGTGAAAATGACTGGCAGTTGCGTCTCTGCTAAAATTAATTTAACGGCAAATTTCTTTAGCTTTTTTTCCCTTTAGAGCTCAAAAGAGTTGTATTTAAAGAATTAGTTAACCAAAACATGAAATGAATTAGGCTGCTCGCCTTCATGTCATCCTAGTGCAGTTTTCTCCCGTGCGAGTTTAGAGTGCGCCTCCGCCGCCGCGTGCGCGTTTTAAAGGCTATATACAGGCGCACCCTGAACTGACGCGGGGACCAGATCTCTGGACTATTGCTTTAATTTAACAATTTTCATAATATAATTGCTTTTTCATAAAAAAAATAAAAAATCTAAAATATCTAAATGTGTGTTCTGAAGGTTGGAATGACAAGTGTTAGTTATTAATGACGGAAAGAATTTTCACTTTTGAGGGAACTTCTGTCACAGATTATTTTACAGCATAATTGACCCAACCCCCCACCACCACCGCAACACCGGCGGTTGTTGGTGACTTCCCACCGCGGTAGTAAAAAATTGTCACCGTCACAGCGCTATTTTAAGGTTGATAAAACAATACTGGTAGAGCAAAGTGATGGTGATATTTATCATTACGTTTTTTGGTTTACTTTGTTCAAATGTATGATTTGTTTTATGCAACAGTAAAAACATGGTTGTGCTGTCTTAGAAATTGTAGTGATTCTTTCTTTTCCCTGAAATAATATGAAGCATTTGTTGATTATAACATTTTTGAAATATTGTATCATACGCCAAATAATGCATATTGCACATTTCTTCAATATTAATCGCACAGCCCTATTCTGATAGTCGTTTCCTAATAAGAGGGGTAAGCATCTGTGACTCTAATGATGCAAACTAACTGTGGTTCAAAACCAAAAACCACAGTGTGAACAATATCAAAATAGTACATGCGCAATATCAGATTTGGATTGGTCCCAAAATGTTATCGAAGCTGAAACCCAATCTAAGTATTGAATCTGCAGATCCCTTGTATGAACACAATCCAGGAAGGAAAGGGGATCAATTGAACTTTGGTTTAGTGGTTCTTTAGTGCTTTTGGTGGGGAGAAATATTTGTTGAATGTGGTTACTCAATTTCAAATTCAATTTTCACAAGGGGTTCCTGACAGCACTTTACACATTTCTGTACATTTCTACAACAGTCAAATTATGTTGTATTTGCTGTGACCTTTACATGATATTAGATACAAGCTACACAAATCAAATTGAGGTGTGGGTAATGTACAATCCGTTCAGTGTATGTGGGTAATATACAATTAATTACACCAACACAGAATTTTGACACAAATATACATAATATATAATATACATACAGTTTTATGAGATGAACTGAATAACTAGTATATTTGGAAAGAATTCATCATTTTAGACTGCAATGATTTTGTAGGGCAGTATACATCTACGTAAATTATCATGAACAAATAGCATAACAGATAAAATCAACAGAGCAAAGATGAAATAAGAACAGTCGTAGAGTAGTTAAGACACAAAACTTAAATAATCATATTTGAAATAACACTGTAGTCTTCAATAAATGCAAATAATCTTTGTTAAACCCCAAAAATATGTAATTTCTTGTGCCTAAATTTTTTAAACTCTTGAAATGCTGAACATTAAAAGTCTTTAAAACACAAGCAAATAATAAACTTTCACTGTTATTGTTAAACTTTGCAATGACCCCACAAATCTCATGTGTTCTGTTCTACCGTAGATGATCAACTATAATCTCAGCTAGACATTGCACATGCAGCGATGTAACTATTGCGGATGTGCATATTGCGATAGACCCTGAAAAAATTAAGAATAAAAAAAAAAGTGCAAAGTAGTTATATGGTTCACTATATTTGAATTTCTTCCACAGTCACCAAATCGCAATCCAGCAGAAGACCCCTGGGATGTGGTAAAATGGGAGATTCGCAAACTAATCTGCACGAACTGTATGATGCTCTCATGTCAACATGGACCAAAAAATCTCTGAGGAATGTTTCAAGCTCATCGTTGAATTTATGCTATGAAAATTAAGGCAGTTCTAAAAAGCAAAAGGATATCCTTTGCTAGTACTACACTGGAAGAATTTTCCATATTTTGTGATTCACAAGTGTTTTCTGTTTCTTTACAGTTGTGAATTGCATTATGGGACCTCAATCACTCGACTTTCGATGTTGAAAATTCAACTCTACAGTTTAACAAAGTGACTTTTATTGACATTTTAGTAGTTTGAAATAATATAATGTATAAGTCTGTAAAATAACAGAAAATGTACTGACCGTTTATTAAAAAAAAAAGTTTTTATCGTAAAATACAACACCAACCCAGACAATATATCACTTTAAACTATTAAAAATGTTAATAAAAGTTACTTTTTCAAGGTTAAAAGTTGTTGGAAGAATGATCAAGGTCCCATAATGCAATTCAAAAGCATAAATAAACAGGGAAAAATAAAAACATGAATCATGAATAAATCATGAAACACAAACATGCATACGCTAATTTACAGATAGTTTTTACAGAGTAGCAAGGTGTAAAACGAAGTGGCCACTAAGTGTGCCTTAATTGCATTAAAAAGGTTTGCACTGTATCAGTTCATGACAGACAAATCCCTAAAACGCCAAGCCAACTAGAGCAAAGGATCCACCTGCTAAGAAACAGTTGAGTAATGTAGAAACAGGTGGCAAACCGCAAGTCCTCAGATAAGAAACTAAAACACCTGGCTTGCCGTAACACAGCCAGCAGGTATTCCTTCCTCATAATCCTAACTGCTGCCGCCGTGTCTGTTCAAGAACAACTAAACAGAGCCAAGAGCAACACTGGGTACTGGGCAACAGCTTACTGTAAAGCCATCTAAAAAAAAAAAAAAAAAGTGCAACCAATTAATAATATTAATTTTTTTAAAAGCAGCTTCATCCACTAGCTATGCTATATGGCAGGGTTCAATATAACAGCCATGCAAAAATATCCCCTCTGGTGTGCAATAATGGGGCGATAAAGTCAAGCAAATATTTTCATTTAATACAACCTTACTTCCTTGAAAATAAATGTTATGCTTATACAAAATGAGAAAATCCTTAAGTTATACATTAATAAGTAAAGCAATATTTATAATCCCAGAATGTCAGATTTAAAAATATACTGAAATTTACAATGCATTTCACTAACTGTAACCTGGGGTTTCTGAGGGTCCAGAACATTCTGAATGGACGCTGACATTGTCTAAATATTTACGTTTCATGCGCAAGCTTCCCAGGGCCCCCACGCAGACACTGTTTACTCGGGTAATACATCAGGAATGTGGCCCAGAGTAGGTTTGAGTACGGGCTCATGCTGGCACTCGGTCAAACAGCCTCTGACAGACAGAACGCTCCATTCCTTCCCTCATTGTGCTGAGGCACTCCAGATTCTCGGTACGGTGATGACGGACGTCCAGGATAATATCTTTTCGAGGACTGACGTTAAAATGTTTTTTCCACCATACTAAAAAAAGAAAAGGTTAATTTAGCGTTACATTAGGACACGCTTGCTAATCTTCTAAACGATTTCCAAAAATACCCAGTAGTTTGGTGTATAGAGTGACTAATCCTCTCACATCTAATCTTTGAAAACACTTCTCCTTTTACACTTCCATTCTTTTTTAGTCATAAGACTAGAAGCTGACACAATAGAAGTAATCAGCAAACAGATCAGATATAGGCATATAGAAGTCTGAAAAATAAACAATAAGTACCGGTGTTGGGAAATTTGACCCAATGCAACAATAAAGTGCTTGTGCCAACATGTCAGTGAACATTTTATTGTTTTTTTTTCTTTCTTTTTTATGATATCATATAATATTGTCATACTAAAAAAATTTTCTTGCCTTAAACATGTTAAATTATCTTGTTAGTTAGTTAAAAAACAAAAATCATCTTTGCATGTACAGATGTTTTTACATGTGTGTGTGTGTGTGTGTGTATATATATATATAAATAAAAAAAAATAAAAAAATAACTGTTTCTTAGTTATCACTATTATTATGCATTCATTAATTTCAAAACACTACTAGACTACAAAAAACTACTACTACTAAAATCACTACTTCTATTTATTGCTGCTTAGTTACCAAATAATACAGCACAAAATAATAATAAAAAACAAACAATAGTCCATTTCTCTTTAGACTTAAAAATAAGTGGAAAAACATTTGACATTTAAACATAAGTAATAATTTTACACTGAAAATAAATGACAGAACAATGAATAAATAAACAAATAAAATAATTATTTGTAATAATTGTTTGGTATTTTTCATTTAGTATTTTTTTTTCTCTTTGGAGTAGAAATGTGTATATTCCACACAAAGTATGAAGCTGATCGATCAGTTCGTCACGTGACTCGCGGTACACTTGCAGCATTTTTTTTTAACTAGGAATGCCTGGAAAGCATGAGCGCGCGCAAAAGACGCGATATGTGAACGGCCAGCCTGATCTCACGAGGAATATGTGATATGTGAACGGCCAGCCTGATCTCATGAGGAAACGTAACGTTAATAGCCTCAGCCATAGTTAATCCAGTGTGGTTGCGCATTAGCCTCGGTGTACATGCTCGGAACTTTAAACTAGCGCACAGTTGGCATAACTTTGTTTAGTTGCAGCAGTTTTGTTTCGTGCAGAAACACTGTGTTGAGAAGCCTTTACAATTAATTAAATGTGATTAATTAAAGCGGGGTGAAATCGGTTAATCATTGCATCCCTAGTGTATAACTACAGCTGCAAACACAACTTTCGAGTGCTTATGGACTGGCTTTGATTGACAGCTTGCATATGGCATCCCAAAGAATCTACCACTCATGAGTAGGTCGCAAATTTCCTGATTTTTTTAGCCCATCATCGAGTCTATTTATTTACTTGCGTAAATTTGTGTAAATATATATTTATTCAATTTTTAAATCAATGTCAGTAATATTATTGAAGAATATGCAACTGTTTAAATGATTTATTTACAACACAGTTTGTAAAAAGTAATATTTTCTGTCTTTTAATAGATATACATAAAGTGGATCTAATTGGGGATTTGCACTGTAAACTTTAAATAAGTTAAAAAGATATTTCTCATCTATTGGAAACATGCATCACCCTGACATTTAACTTATACAGAGCAACTAAAATGTACAATTACAAATCAATGACATCAATGAAATGAATACATTTTGACTTAAAAATTAGTGTTATGTCATTGGCCCATTTGCACGTTACCACAGACTTTACCCTTTGGTTTCATTTTTTCAGAGAGCTGTGGCAAAAGCAAGCAGGATTTTCCATTGCATTTTCTTGTCTTACTTCCCGAGCTGATGAATATTGCCACAGGCTACAACGGTAAACCGTCTAATGCTGACGAGCGGCAGAACAGCATTCCGCAAGGGCTAAAGTTTCACCACGACAGCCTCCTGACATCAAAATGTAAAAGCGGGAAAGATCCGCTGGGTGACCTTAGAAGACGTCAGTTAAGGCAAAAATATATATAAAACGCCACCCCCCCACGTTCGCAGGCACTGTTTACATAACAGGGGAGCATTAGGGGAAGGTTTCCAGAGGTTTAATAAACTCCAGCGAGTCTGTGCATGTTAAAAAGTCCTTTTATGCTTTATGTAGGACATGATAACACTGATAATATTGTTATGGGTGAAGGAGGAGCTAACACAGAAGAAAGTTTGTGTGTGTTAGAAGAGATAGAGAAAGAAAGATGTTGATGACGACGAGACCACAAGAATGCAATGAAGGAAGAGGATCAAAAGTTTATGGGAGAAACAAAAAAATAGTGGAAAAAAGACAATCTACACTATACCAAAATCCCTTTAAGGCAAGTCATTTCACTCGGTGGCCATATTTGAAACACCCCTCGGGCAGTATGCTCAGGCATTCTGTTTGAATGGGGAAACATCAAATTCTCCAAAACAGTTTGCCCAGGTTATGATTACATTACATATTTGGAATAACCAATACAATTAAACAACAACTGTCTCATAAGTTTCGTTTCAGCATTTTTTCAGGCCGCCCGAGCTAATGCGCATGCGCACTCGAAAGGAACGAGATCACGACACCAACCTCATTTATGGTCATTCCACACAATATCATCCTCTGAATAATGATCATCAGATCACGCTGGTCTTCTGAAGTAATTCATAACTTAGTCTTAATGGCGAATCTCCTCCAGAAATGAAAGTGACATTTTGTTTACAAGTTTGTGGGCATTTGAGTAGTTGCTGTCATGTGATGTGCGTTTAACAGGACGGACTGTACCTTGCATTCATTTCATACAGATTACAAAACCAAAAACTTTTGTTTTCAAGTGTAGTTGGTTCATTTAAAAGTATAGATTTTTAAACTTTGTGGATATATTTCTTATGTCTGTGAAGCAAGTATTCACTGAGATTCCAGTGCGCTTGTTGACCACAAAAAAAAAAAAAAAGTCGTAAAAACACACATATGATCCGAGCTTTTCCCCCGGAGAATCGTTAGTCTTAAACTTTTCCCCCATTCAAAACTATACAAGTGACATGTCTTGTGTATTCTGTAGTCTTTGACTACACACTGTCAACAGTTAAAAAAAACACTATGTTCTGGGTATTAATTCACGTGAAAACAGAATTTTGGGGGCCCAAAAACTAAAAAGTTTTTGAAAATGATACCACTACGGTCTCAGTGTAAATGTGACTGTTGGAATGGTAAAGTGTTTCTTTACAAAGTAACATCACCAACAACTGTACTGGCCATAAATGCCACCATACATTGCACAACAACAGTGTTTTAGGGCTTGAAAACACAATTTTTCAAAAATGGTTTTCATTTTTAAAGACTTTGAAACCTGTTGTTGTATCTATTGTACTCTTCGATACCAATCGGTACTTACATTTTTAAAATGTCCATTTCCCGCTAACATTTGAGTGTGTTCTTAAACTGCGCTGATTTGCCATTGTGTTCACGTGCTCAACAGAAATTACTTTGATTGGCCGCTCAACAGCGCTCAAATGTTGGCAGGAAATGAACGGTTTTTTTTCAGTACCGCTTGGTATCGAATTCCAGTATTGTGACAACACTATTCTTTACAAAGTGAAATCACCAATAACTGGCAACTTAAAGACAATTCACAACACACTGACAGTGTGAAAACAAGCTTTGATAGACACCAACAGACATGTCCAGGGGTAACACTAATCTGACAAACCCAAAGACCCAAGTGTCTGCCTTAGTCTATTGGTGTGATCTGAACTGTTATTGACAGCGTTTTTGGTCTGTTTCATAGACCCATTCAAACTGGGATTGTGTTGTCTATACCATCTGTATGTAAAACATCTAAAAAATGCAAAAATAAATAAAATAAATAAAATTCCATATAAGTAGGGCTGGGATGATAAATTGATGTTTTGTAATTCATGGATTCTGTGATTTTTGGGATGCACTGCGATTCTCTCCGGAATCGATTCTGAGTTTAGTTTTTAACAGCAGATGGCGCTCTAGGCTAGTTTTTATTCGCACATTTCGTCTAGGTGAGCAAGAAGAGCACTTGTGCTTTCAGTCACATACCGTAATAGGCGTTCACACCAAACACGACTTGCACAAATAGATCGCTATACTCGTAAGTAGTTAGACGCATGAACATTGAGTTTTTCCTTGCTTCATTCGCACGTCAAATTTACTTCACAATAGACACAGGTTTGCATCATAGGAGGGGCATCTATCTGCCTAGTGACTCCAGTTTCGTTGCTAATGGCTGACATGTATTTTATTGACAGAGTAGCTGTGCTTTATGTGCTTTAGGAAGACTGAAAAACAGTGTAGATTCGTTCTGCGCCATGTCTGGGTCCATCAGATCATTCAGAGGCGCACTCTTGGTGAGCTTGGTGAGCTCATCAACTCCTCCGAAGCTGAGCTGGATGACGGATGCTTTTATCGGTATTGCAGACTGAGCCAGTCCCAGTTTGATGGCCTGTTGTCCCATGTCGGCAGGAGGGTTTCCCCTCAGGACACCCACCTATGTCATAATCAAGCCCATACTAAAGCAAGCTCCTGATTGGTTAACGTGGCATGAATGTCTGCCAAAGTTCAGTTTATTTAACTCGAGCAATTTGCACAAATCGCACATTAAGAATGTCAAATGACCAAAATGGTCAATTTGCGCCATGTCATTCACTCAATTAGCATTGCCTCATGCGTGCGAATAGCACCGCAGAATGTCTGATCGAGTCTATGCATTGGTTTAACATGTAAATCACTCACGCTTGACACTTCATCCTTGCCTGGTGTGAATGTACCATATGTGGTCAAATGTACATATACCACAGGATTATGTAAACCGCTACACTTCTTGGAATTCGTCTGAACATTTTTATTACATAATTTACTTTATTAATGACTGTTTTACATTCAAGTGGTATGTGTAAGCTTTGGAAGAGTGTGACTGTTTGTAAAGCATACAGCGCCATCTGGTGGGAAAAAATAAGCTCAGAATCAATTCAGCAGAGAATCGTAAGGCATTCAGAAAATTATTGAATTGATGTTGTTGATTCTGCATCTTCTCTGCTGAATCGATTTAATTTGATGATAATTTGACAATTCGCAATGCATCGATTTATTGTCCCAGCCCTACATGTGGTACATAGTTTCAGTGTAAACATACACTAATAATGCTGAAATGTATATATTTCTTATGAACTGATGTTGTTAGTTAGTGGGCTGCCTGAATAACTTGTCAAATAATGGAACTTAAATGTGAAAATTTGCATGAGCGATGCATTTTTTAGAGAGCTCTTAAAAAAAAAATCCTTTAAAAACAATCCTATTTTACTACAAGCTTTTTTGACAGTTGCAGGTGGTATTTAGAGGGAGGGGCAATCTCGTTCTTGAGATCATATGATTGAACAAAGCCTGATAACGCAGAATGAGTCATCAGTAATTTTGCTTCAGTTTCCTGGAAAAGAAAAACTACATTCGAATGTTTACGATTACACTGCTAGCAAACAAAATCCCCCCCAAAAATGAAAAGGCAAGGACTAAAAACTCTCATGGGGATTTAAAAAAACAATATAGATTTCTAATTACAACAAACTTATTCTCACACACATTTAGTTAGTCTTCCAGTATGCATCCAATGGGTGAATAAGACACATCGACAAAAGAAACGGCCCGAGAACAAAGACACATGCAGACAGAGAGATTAAGGCAGAAGGGAGAATTGAAAAACACATGGCAGGAACTAAGCAGGAAACGCAACATTCCATTCTGAAAAGGTCTGGCGCTGCGACCGTGGAGAAAGCGTCAAGTTCAGCCTCCCCCTGTGTCCATTACTCCCAGCTCGGAGAGATTCTCACACTGCAGCACTGGAAAAGAAGTAGGCCAAGAAACTCTGACACATCTGCTCCATCTCTCTACCTCTGTTTCCATGTTCGACGCAATATGTCTTCGCCGCATTAATTCACCTCCTCCCTCGATTGTGCTGCTTTCTTGGAATTCAGCAGTGATTCATTTCAGGGGATTACGCTCTTTTAAACATGTGAGGGGCCTGATGGGAAGTCAGCGCTGAGAGAAACCAGAGGAAGGCACTCAAGGCCACAACACTTCAGTGCGCAGGCAGGCAATTCAAGATTCTGGAAGTTTTAAAACAGAAATTGCTTCCAAAACACTACGCTTTTTTGATTGCACGCAATATGTCATTGGCTACTACTTTTTTTTTTTTACTAGGGTATTGTCTTAAAGGGAACCCAGAGTTATTGTATGGCTTAATATAACATTAATGATGTCTCTTACTGAAATATATAGTACAAAACCAATGGAACAATTATGTTAAGAAATGCACATTTATTTTGGACTATGGGCGATGTCTTATTTTCCAAAACACTACACTTTTTTGATTGCACGCAGCATCGTGTCATATTGTATATTTATTAATTTCCATATCAGCTGCATTGACTATATTCATGGCAAAACCTATGCTAAATATACAATATAAACATGCAATCATATTGGTTTCTTAATAAACATTCATTGTATAAAAACCATACAAATAACAGCAACACTGAAGAGAGTCATATACAATCTTTTAGTTTGATTAATGATAAATATTCTAAATTTCCTCCAGAAGACACCTTTTTAAACATTTCCCTTAAATTATTTCCTGAATAAAAACATTCTCTAATATCATTTAAAAATACACATTCTATTAAAATATGTTTTATTGTCAAAATACTCTTACACCATGCCATATTAGCTACTACTTTTTTACTACGGTATTGTCTTAAAGGGAAGCCTGGGTATTGTTTGGCTTAATATAACATTAATAATGTCTCCTACTGGAAAACCAATGGAAGAATTATGTTTTTTTTTTTTAAATGCACATTTATTTTGGATTATGGGCGATTTATTTATTTATTTTTTTTGGTGCGCATTGTGTGACGTCAAATGGATGAGCCACTGGCGCTGTCTGTTACTGTATTTACCACAACACAGTAAAATAAAATTAAAATAAAATACTGATACAATGCCACATTGTGGAGCTTTTGGTTGTAATTTTCAGTAAATTTTTAATACAATGGACAGATCCTCAACACACTGATATCTTCCCTTTGTGCTGCTGTTTTGAAAAGTGTCCGCAGATACCGGAGGGCTGCGCGCTGTGTCTCAGTGATGCATCAAGCCTTTCATTCATGCATCGGCTGCACAGACGTAATGTGCGCCGCTCCGTAAAATTATCCTTCCGACTGATTTTATTCTTTCGAGGGGAATACTTTCAGTGCTTCGAATAGTTTGTAAAGCCTGGCTCATTGTGGTCAAAGTAGTTGCTTAAATTAATAAAAGTGAAACTGACGGGCGCAATATGGATTGTCATTAACAGAAAATTATTTAGCCTGAATTATTTAGGCTACTCTAAAACTGTGAATATTTCACTGTTTTTTTTTTTTATCTTAATGTTTAACAGACTAGTTTGTGCGCTGAAGCATATAAGTGGACCTTGTTTTGAACTTCACCTCAAATCTTCTTGCATTTTTGTTGGTCAGTTATCTACAAAATAAACATTAAAATTAAGATCCAATTTCATTTGGTATAAATTGTTTCCAAAAAGATATAATTTTTTGTCTGAAAAACTTTTTCAAACAAAAATAGATGAACAATGAACAACTGTGCCGGTGGATGATTTGCTTTGCTCCATGGAAAATAAGGATTTAATTAATGCTCCACTGTGATTGTTGTATCACAAACCTGTCATATATTTGCTACATGTTTAATATAAGTCATTATTTTAAAGATTATGTCTTGAGCATCTGATTTTTCCTCGATGCTGATGTGCTTTCATTTTCTCCATCTCACTCACGCAGAGTTTAGGTAAGGGAATGTTTAAGTAAAACTGGCCTCAGACAGTTTATTTTAGTCTGTGTCAAACCTGCAGGAAAATATCAGGCTTTGCTAAAAGGCTGGTTATTTTACCAATGATTAGGCTCAATAGTGGTAGCCTATTACAGATTTCAAAGAAAAACCTTAATATTAAAAAAGGAAACATAAACTGGACCACAACAGATCCTATCAATGTCATAATGTGTGCTCAAATAATGTAGCCTAGTTTACAGCAAGCATCATGTTTTTAGTTAGATTGTGCCGTTTGTCATATACAGTAGACCTATAGGTCTGTTATTTTTACTAAAAAAAGATACATTATTTGAGTTTATCACCAGAACTATTCACCTTATTCTTCACGTACGAGCGGGTGCAGCCATTTGAATCTTTTTGGCTCAAGACTTCCGGTCTCATTCACTTCCATTAATTTTTAGACGTTAAAAACAGCTCGTTCTGCTGCTTGATGTTGCAAACTGATATTTTCTTATTATATTATTCTACTTCGTCTGTATAGTCACGCAAACACTTGTTTGTAGAGCAACTTGTTTGACCGTTTTCTGCCATTTAGTATTCCTAGTCATTTCTCCCATAGGTGACTGAATCGGACGTTCTAAAACAATCGCAAAAACGAGCGCACTTCCGCATTGAAGAATAAGGTCAATAGAAACTGTATTATGTCGATACTCAGAATTTTGGTATCAGGATCCAAAAAAAAGGGTATCGGTGCATCCCTAATCCTGACTAGTAATAATAATAATAATAATAATAATAATAATAATAATAATAATAATAACAACAACAACAACAAAAGTAATAATGTAAAAAAAATAATGTAAATTGTTCCAGACATTTACGTTATATTAGGCCATACAAGTCTTAATAACCAGGGTTCTCTTAAGTATCATGGAGTGCCATGTGAAATCATTGTACATGAATAAATTTTCTGCTCAAAAAAACTTCCCTGCTCAAAGGATTATAGCCTGAAGTGTCTATCAGTTGTATGCTTCAAAATCTTTAATTATTAGGGGTCTTCAAAATGTTTTGAGCGACACTTCAATATGGTGACCATGATATATCCCTAATTTTGGGGGGTAAAAACCAAATAATCAACCATTATTCAGAAAAACAAAATTAAGATTTGTGATATTTAACAATTTTATGCCAAACGTTTAGTTTAATATGTAAAGTCAATCTATTATAAAATGTAAAAATAAAAATGCAATTTACATAATTTCAGTATTTTCATATTAGGAATTAGACAGTTTTGCATTACAGTAATTAAATTAAGCTAATGTTTAACTGTTGTTAAAAATACTGCGACTCTATTCTTTATTCAAAATATAATTTGATATTATGTGACCCAGCAATATTGCTGACTAGATTTTTAAAGATGTATCAGTATGAATGTACCACAGTATTATTCTCCAATACAATTATCATACCATGGTACATGATACCATAGTACCTAAGAGCACAATTTATTCAAGTCATTTTACTCCACATTAACTTCCAAACAATGATGCATTATCAAGACTTCATTAATCACAACAGACCAGCTTTTAATGACAACTATATAGCAACTTTTTATCTTTAGTCCAACTATAAATTAATAATAAAAAGCTGCAACAAAGGCCCTGTAAACCTGTGTGCCATTATGGCATAAAAAACCAACATAAGTCACCGAATAACTCCCTCAACTTCTTCTCTTCCTCCATACTCCAACTGCAACAAGGTCTCTATAATGTGGTTTTTTTTTCCCCCCACAAGTCCCTGATACAGGCCCAAATATTTGGAAACACAGCGCTGCTCCCCTCGACTCCCGCTCAACCCCCACTCACTCCTCCATCCAAAGCCTTAATGAAAAGCATGTGCTGGAGATGCTTCATCTTTGCCACTGAAGCTCTGCAACAGTTTCTTTCCCTCAGTTAAAAAAAAAAAAGAAAAAAAAAAAAAAAAAAAAAAGTCAAGCCCCCATTCCCATTTTGTCAGAGGAAAAAAATTACATCTATAAAATCTTAAATTTATGACCGAAGTGACAATTAACAGAGTTACGGTCATGTAGGACAGATGTGGGGGGATGCAAAGCAGCAGGATCTTGGTCAAATATATCCAGTGTCGGCACTACTTTAATATCTTTGTAACGTGTCGGTGAAAGGACAGTTCATGCATGTGTTCAGAACTGGCTGGCTGAGGTTGAGGAGGAAAGATAGCAATGTTGTAAATATTGTTCATTTTCTCACACAGACAGATTGTTTCACTTCATAAGACCTCAATGTATTGTCAGGAGCCACGGGTATTCATTTTGCTTTGCCTGTATGTATTTTTTGACTTTCAAATGGTAGCTTTTGATTTGTCAATTACCAATGACAGTGGTTTCAGATAAAACTTTATTCTATGTTCTACAGAAGAAAGTCACCTGCATCTTGAATTGTCTTAGGGTGAGTAAATAAACAACTAATTTTAATTTCTGAGTGAACTACCCATTTAAAAATCAGGAAAGTACAATGTCTTTTCCAATGCTTCAAATACACTAGTCGTTAGTTAAGAAAAAATTATATATGTTTATGTTTTTATATAAGTCTCTTTGTTCACCAAGGCTGAATTTATTTGATTTAAAAAAAATAACACTGTAAAATAATATTTCAATTTAAAATAACTGCTAAAGGTATTATTCAGCCAAAAATGAAAATTCTAGCATCGTTTACTCACCATTTACTTGTTTCAAACCTTTACAGGTTTCTTTCTTCTGTTAAATGCAAAAAGAAGATATTTTGAAAAATCTTGGAAATCTGTAACCATTAACTTACATAATATTTGGTTTTCCCAATATGGAAGTCAATGGTTACAGCAGTTTTCAAACATAATTCAAAATATTTTCTTTTGTATCAAACAGAAAAAGGAAACTCAAGGTTTGCAACCACTTGAAAGAGAGTAAATAGTGAGTACATTTTCATTTTTGGGAGAACTACCCCTTTAATCCTGGTGAATATTTTGAAATGTATTTTAAATGTGATCCAAATCTGAATTTTCAGTATCATTAAATCGAGTCTTCCGTGTCAAATTATCCTTCAGAAATCACTTTAGGGTGCTTTTTTGCCCTGTTACAATCAGTTTTTATTGGAGTTCAATCATTATTAAATGTACTTACCAATTACAGAACGTCCTTTTCAACTTTATATTTCTGTGGAACTTTATTTATCATGATACTATGATGAATACAAAGTTCAAAATAGGCAATAGCATTTATTTGAAGTAAAATACTTTTATAACATTAATGTAACATGTCTTTACTCCCACTTTTGATCAATTTAATGTGTCTCTGATAAATAAAAGAATTATACTTAAATCAGTTTACAAAAAAAACAAAGTAGCAGAACCCTTTTCAACACTGATGATGATGATGATAGGGATGACAAGAAACATTTCTTGAGCCTTAAATGATCATATTAGGATTATTTCTGAATGATCATGCAACGCTAATGTCTGGAGTAATGTCTGCTTATTTCACTTAGACAAAACAAAAAGTTTTGATATCCACAGAAAAAAATAATTTGAACTTTCAAAAATATTTCATTAATAATAATGTTTTTTTATTGTATTTTTGATCAAATAAATGCACTATTGAGAAGCATAAGAGACTTCTTTCAAAAGAGTTTATCAAAAACTCCATTTCGTTTTAACAGAGGTCAAAACAGAAAGCATAATATACCATTATAAGCCCACATGGAGTCGAATCACTGTCTGGCTTGTATTGGCTTCAACCTAATCCTGAAATTTTGAGTGACACATCCTGAGGAAAGCAATTAACAGTGCAGAGGTGAGTGAATGGCGAGACGCTGTACCTCACCTGTGTGACTGTGTCTGAAAAACAGTGACACATTCCACCGCAGGGGAGTCTGACTGCACTGCCCCGAGGTCAGCAGGTACACATCATACCAGAGCATTGGGTTACACAAGACACTGATGGTCATGATACTCTGATAGTTAGCGCCGAGACTGCAATTATCCCAACAATAAAGGTATTCTTTTATTAGACTATCTATCTATCCAGTGAATCCAACAGTAAAAAAAAAAAAAATAGACTGGCTGTGTATAATATATGGATCAAAGACAAAAACAGGCTTTCAAGGATCAAAACAGTAGATAAAAGTACAAAACAAATGATTTTACTAATTTGTCAAAGTCGTTTTTGAATTCTAATAAATGCTGGGTTTTTGTAATCAAATGTTGGGTCAAATATGGACAAACCCAACCATTGGGTTAAAATTGTCATTTAAATATAATAGAAAAACGTAATACAAAATATTTGACAAAATGTTTGATTTTCAACAACCCATCATTTTGTAAACATGTGACCTAATATATTTTTTAAACTTCTAATTTAGCCAGACTACCTATCATTTTTTTTATACATTTTAATAAGCAGAGATCAAAATAAGTGTTGTTTCATTTTTAAATAATCATACAGTCATTAGACTTCAATGAAAATGAAACATTTACTTATTTTATTTTTTTAAATGTTAGCTTTCTATGCAAGAAACAAAAAAGCTTTTGTTAGTTTAATTTAACTGTAACATCTTTGACTCTTTGAATATATTTTCATTTTTGTATTTGCTTTATTGCTTCTTTTGGCATCGTGATATGGACACATTTATAAGAGACACCACATCAAACTTTAAAAACCTAGTTCAACCATTCTTCTTTCACAGCTGCTATTTTCAACAAAGTCAATTTAATCGAAATGTTCATAAACATGTTACAAAATATTAAAGCAGTTTTCAGATCACAAATCTGAAACGTGTTGCTTACACCCCAAAAAATGCTGGGTTGTTTTAACCATTGGATTAAAGTGTCATTTAAATTTAATGGAAAAAATTAACCCAACATTGTATTTGTCCATATTCAATTTGCCCCAATGTTGGGTTAAAATAACCCAGCATTTTCCGTGTGCATGAATATTGATTACACAATATCCACCAAAAGTCTAACTAAGAGACCTTGATCACTGGTTTGCCATATACACATCAATCTACTGCTGACACGACTGCAGAAAGCAGCTTTTCTGTGGTCCTGCTATCTATCAGGTCATTTTTTGATTACATTACAGCCAAGTAAAACACCGATTCAGCAGAGACCCAACTAACCAACTTCATTATCAGTTTCATCAACATTCCTTAGTTAGTTACCACAGTCTCATTTCCCCCCCGTTTCTTTTAAATGATGTTTGAGCTATACACTGAAAAAAGTGACATATGTTGTTTGTTCAAACTACTTATTTAAAATGAGCTGAAATCACAGTTCTTGTGCTTTTTTGATGACAACTTAATTGTCTTATGTTCAATCTACTTAAATTTGTAAAAATAAATAAATAAATAAATACAGCAGATTTTTTTACAGCAGATTTAAAGAGTTTGGAGCTGGACACAACTCCAATTGTAAAACATTCAGGACTCTCAAAAAGCTCAGTGGAAAAGGCAATTGGGTGATTTGGAGGCTGAGTCAGCAAGCAGAACTTTGGCCCTGCTGAAAAAAAAGAGAGGAGGGAGGCAGGGGGCAAGGGAAGTGAGGGATGGAAAGAGATGGAGAGAGGAGGGAAAAGCGAAAGAGAGCTGACATTCCTGCACCGTGAGTCAATGCCGCTAGGCACTTTTCTGGCAATCGTTCACTACCTTTACAACTTAAAGCACTGGCTCCATTCTGATAACAGGAAGAGAGAGGGGGCCATCCGAATGCTGAACGTGCAACTAATAAAGCTGTGGGTTTGCTCAGGATGTGCAACGGGACATTTCTTGGAATGTCGTTCATGGCTACCCCAGTAACCCTTTTGGAAAGGAGTAAACAAGACCTCCCTACATTCAGACAGAGCACTTAAATGCAAGGCACTCAAAGAAAGCATTATGAGGCAAGGCTTGTACTCCTGCTAGCAACGGTTAAGTAGTAAAGGCCAATTAGATTCACCTAATAAAGCCAGAGCGTTCCTCATAACTTGGCCTCATGCTTTGATTTCCAATAACACATGACTGCATTCCTGCCCTATGTAGTGTGCATATCTGTGTCGAGCTCCCCCTCAGCCCTGGGCAGCATTCCTAAGAGGAGTGGGGTGACATCCGTCAGCAGGACCTCTGATGATCCCCTGTGCAGCCAAACTCATTACTTAAATTACAATAGAAAAGCACAATAGTGGGTTGACAGCTATTATGGGTATTTAAGAATATGTGCCACACAATAAGCTATCAAATAGCCTAAATCTTTGCTTCAGCACAACAGACATGCTTATTAGTATCTTATGTTCATAAATCAATAAAAGTACATGAGTATGCCTTCAGGCCATACAGAGCAGGTTGGCTTAAATTATCAAATGTGTCAGCACTGCGCATGTCAACGCAATTCATTCACTGCAAGAGGATGCAAAGTTTGCAAGTTCAGATAACTAGCTAATAAACAAGTTTCACAAAATGTCTTCGGGTTTTCAAAGCACATACACGTTAAAACAAGTTTAACAGAAAGTAGCTATGAAACGTATGCAGGCTATGTTGGCTAAAACTCGCTGAACATTAATACCAATCGTTATAAAACCATACAAACAATCATTTTTAACATGAGAAGAGTGTTAGAAGTTATTTACCTTAGCCGGTTTTCGAGAAGTTCCGCTTTATTTCAATCTGCCGCCGGTTTTGTGCGTTTTAAGTCCGTTACACGTTTTTTCGGTTTATGCCAAAGCGTCTAAAACGCTTCACAGAAGTTGAAACGCGTCAATATGAGGAGACTTTCCAACAATCTCTGCACTTTTCTTCCCTCTTCTGAGTGTCATTTTTGAGCTGGTCAAAAGTGTTTTCTTCCAGAAGTGTGTGTGTGTGTGTAAGAGCTGCGAGGGGAAGGACTAGCACTGCCCTCTTCTTCACTATCTGAACCGTGAAGTCGCCGTTGCAGCGAAATAACTTACAAACTCAATAGTTTGTGAGGAGGGGAAAAAAGCGGTCCCCTTTCCTGAGAACTTTGAGGGAGTCCAAAGGTGTTTTGAGAAAGCCCTCCTTCCGAGAGTTTCTCGATTGTTCCTGTTCTTCTGTTGGCTTTAAGGAACGTCGCTCAAGCAAGAAAATGACAAAAAGCTTTTGTGTGTCTTGAAGATCAGGAGCCTGTCAAAGGGTCTTATGTGCAGCACAGCCCACAGATTCAATGACTTCAGAAGGAAATAATTGGAGAGATTTAAGTTTCCTGCTTTCCTTTACAATAAACTCCATTCTACTTAAATTAATCACTCAAACGTACGACGTTAAAAAAAATAATCTAACTTTTTCCCATACTACTAAACAAACGCTTAAAATGCCCAAATAACTTGATTTGTAATTTTAAAGGGATAGTTACCCCAAAAATGAAAATACTGTCATCGTTTAAGCTACTCACTTTACTAGTTTCAAACAAACATTTCTTTCTCCTGTTGAATACAAAAGAAGACATTTAGAAAAATGTTGAAAGCCTGTAACCATTGATAAACTTGTTTTCCTACTATGGAAGTCAACGGTTACAGGTTTTCAGCTTTTTTTCAAAATGTTTTGTGTTTGTTTTAGTCCAACTATACAAACAAAATGCTATAGGCCTACAGTTGTTTACCAAAAATTAGCTATATAAAAATATTATGAATATGTAATTTAACTAAGTTTCCCAGTGATGGGTTGCAGCTGGAAGGGCATCCGCTGCGTAAAACATATGCTGGATAAGTTGGCGGTTCATTCCGCTGTGGCGACCCCTGATTAATAAAGGGACTGAGCCGAAAAGAAAATGAACGAATGAATTTAACTAAGCTAAAATGATGTCAAGTTTTTCATAAACAACATTTAAACCATTTTTATTTATATTAGCACCGCTGAGAGGCTAGTTTGATGAACACAGAATCATCACGTGTCTTTCCACTGTAACTGTTAGTCACACTTAATACAAGTCATACACTGTACATGCAATCCTGTTATGACAGCAGCAATAAATCTACCACCAAAACATTTTTAGTGTGTTATTGTTCATATTTCTTTGTACAGCTGTAGAGCAATAGCAACCGGCTGCATATGCCAAAGCTTAATGGTAATGGCATGTGCTTGAAAGATGCCTTTCTACTAATCAAACACAATAGCACACCCTTCATGCCTCCATCCTTTCTTATAATTTCAAAGATGAATAGCTCTACATTTGTTTGATGAAGTAATTGTCAATGGAAATGTTTATTCTGGGGTTTTGTACGGAACAAAGGATTGTTACTGACAGGTCCCAACTTGTACAATAAACATTACCTGCCTTACAGAGAAACAGACTAATACACATGACAAAAAATACTGTATTCTCTGTTTGCTAAATTTCTATACAGTGACATGAAACATACAATCAGTTTGAAGATAAAAATTAAATTAAAAAGGAGGTTAAAATTAAATCTGACAGTTTTTAGTTCATTAAAAATGATTAAAAACACAAAAGTC
Organism: Danio jaintianensis; assembly: GCA_903798115.1. NCBI lineage: Eukaryota > Metazoa > Chordata > Actinopteri > Cypriniformes > Danionidae > Danio > Danio jaintianensis. The sequence continues at coordinate 3,251,606 of CAIGQV010018106.1, read as the reverse complement.
AAGCATGTATTCCTACCTAAAACTGAATCTGTGACGTCCAAAAGATCCACTCCAGAAATTCCATTTTCTGTCAAGACATACATATATAAAACTGTTTATGTAATCTTACTAGAAATATGCTGAAAAAATATAATGGTATCACAATATATAGTCTCAACACAACACTGAACACTGTAATTGAGCGCCCTCTTGTGATGAGACCACGTTTGACAATAAAAACAGATTACTTAAAGGGATAGTTCACGCAAAAATGAATTAGTTGTAAGACTACAGCTCATACAATTTAAAGTGATGCACAGATTACACTAAAGCCAAACTTAATAAGCTGTATCCTTCTATATACCCTTTGTGTGATAGATGCAAAGGCGCAGTCTGGACCTATGATCATATATTCTGGTCCTGTCCAGAAGTGTATGAATTTTGGAAAAGTATCTTCGGACGTTATTCTCAGGCTTTTGTAATGGACATTAACATTGATGTAGAGTTAGCATTATTTAGATGTTCAGTCCAGGCTCTAATTTGGCCTAAACATTGTCAACTCTCCCTTATGTTTGGCAAGGTGCTGGCCAAGAGAGTGATTCTGATGGAGTGGAAATCCATGACACCTCAAAGTTTTTTAAACGATTAGCTGAAATGGTTTCTGCCCTCAAGCTGGAAAGGCTACATTTCTCTGGATTTGGCAAACAGAAGATGATAAAAGATGGGGCCCCTTCCTTAGATGTACATTTTAACAATGTCTCTGTAATTATTTTCTCCTCCTTCCTTTTTACATGTCTTTCTATTTTGTTTCTTATTCCATTAGTCTGGCTGTGAGTCTTTTGAAGGTGCTGCACAATTGCTTTATTGTTTGAAAGTGTTTTGGTGCATGTTCTAGTTGGTATCAGGTAATGACAGTGAAATAATTTTGTTAACATATATACATGAGATATGTTTTCAAAAAAGTTCTATACAGTAAAAAAAAATGAATTTGTTGTTACAGTGCAGTAGGCTACATTACATTCTCTCAGAAGTAGGTTTTTTCAGTACAGCATTAAAGAAGATACTTGCAACATTATTAATCAAAGATACTTTTTCAAAGAAATCGGTTTTCTTGACAGCCATACTTACAGTTTCTCCAAGAGTCTAATCTGAATGAGGGAATCCTGAAATCTCAAAAACTGCTGACTGAAGTCACAATTCAATTACATTTTCAAATCAGCAATAAAATCAGAAGTGACCTGTCCCATTAGTGTTGTTGCCTAATTACTAATTACATTTAAAGCATGATATTTCCAGTTAGCTCTAACTACTGTGTTTGCACAACGATTGGCATGACCATGGTCTCCTTTATGGCTGTTTGGTACCAGAAGATGTGGTTGCAAACACTGAAAGAGCACAGACAAAACCTGCATCAAAAGCCTGCAGGACCACACTGGAAGGACACACTATATGATGTAATTTTGCCTGTCAAAATCAACAGAGGCACATAGTAGTCACTAAACTTCATGTGTTACCATTACTAAAAAGCAAATCTGTGCAGACCCTCTGCCCAAAGAACAGCGTGGCTATAAAGATTGACAATTGGCTATTTCGACTGCAAGGACTTCCTTCGCTGTTGTGGCCATACTGAGCATTACGCTTTTCCCCATCCAGGTTTTTCCCATGCGAGTATTTCTATTTCAAGTTTTTCCACAGGTCTTTGGATTTCTAGTCTATGAGTTAATTCACAGTCTCAGGGAACAGTTCTAAGCTTGAGAGTTGACGTTATGTTTTAATACTGCAAACATCCCTCCTGACAACAAGAGTGCCTCCATTTCCAGGACATTATATCTCATTCGTGTGCATCAGGGAGCCACTATGAATATGCGGGAAATTCCTGGAGCTTCTGGAAGGCTTGGGATGTCTAATATTGTCAGCAATGCTGCATCCAAGAAGTACATTAAAGTACCATTTTCATGAACAACTCAACACACAAAAAAACAGTGTGAGCTCTTATATCAGATCTGTTTGTTTGTTTTTGACTCAAAGTCCAAACAGTCATTGACTTACATTTTGGATGCCTTTGAAAACTCTAAAATGCAGCCTTCTGATCCAAATTCTGCTTCACTTCCAGTCTCAGAAATTCAGTCAGAAGAAGGAACCTCCTAACGCAGCATAGATGTATTCTTTGCTGTCTTCGATATCCCACAGTCCTGTGTGTTCCAGTTCTGACAGTTGAGCTAACAGAAAATAAACATGGCATCTCAAAGCACCACTTGGGTGTCAATTTGTGTGTAAACGTATGTTTCCCCCCCCCCCCCACCGATTTCCACTTTTATTGGCCATTTCTAGCGAGAAGTTAGTACTGTAGTCAGCAAATATTCCTTTAGTTATCTGGATTGTAAGATTAAATCAATATGTTGTCTCAGAAACCTGTCTGAAATCAGTTTTGTGAGGTGCCTTTCCTGCACAAATGCTGCCTATGTCACTGCCAGGGAGATAGATTGAGGTAAAGTTGGTTTTATATTCACACATTTTTTGAGTGAACCATGTATATGTACAAAAATCACACAAATATTCTTGTTGTTTTGTCTTTGTGATGCTATAACTTTTTTATAGTCAACGAAAATGAACCACCTCACCAAAAAAAACTGTGTGCATATTGAGGAAATCCGATGTGGTTTATCCATGTGGACACTTGGTCTGGTCTCCAGTCCTCAATTGAAATCATGTTACAGTCTCTCTTTCTGCTTCATTCCCTACAAACCACAGTGTCAATAAACATGCAAACGCCAAACAATTCATATAAGTTTCTGACTCGCACTGTATACCTAAGTTATAGATTATATATGTAAAAATAGTCTAAATATAATCCTACGAAAGCCCTTTCAATAAGTCACTGCACATGTAGTGAACTATTAATCTCCATCTTCCACTGCTGTGAGAACTGATAGCTATTTTTGTTTGTTGGGGAAAAGGAGACGTTCACAAAAGCCTTGACTAGTTACTCGTTGTTCACATACATTCTTCCAAGCAAAAACAGATGATTGCAACTTAAAAGAGCAAAACATTTCTTACCACGAGCCTAAAATGTATCTCGCACTTTTTCTCTCACAGCTGTTGTTGCATGACGCTTCCACACCTCGGCAGGTGAGGGCGGAGCTAAAAACAACAGTGTGCATCATGGGAAATGTAGTCTAAAGTACCACGACCTACAACTATTACTTAGTCTAACAACTAGGTCTAAACAAACAATTAATATTTCGAGGCACGATTAAATAAGTCGGTGCAGGAAATGTTTCATAAATGTTCACATAAATTAATAAAAACAAAAACTGAAAATAGTCAAATGCATGCAGTAGCCAACATGCTATATAGCACAGGTGTCAAACTCAGTTCATGGAAGGCCACGGCTTTGCACAGTTTAGCTTAAACCCTAATTAAACACACCTGAACAAACTAACTGAGTCCTTCAGGCTTGTTTTAAACCTCCAGGTAAGCGTATTGAAGCAGGGTTGGAACTAAACTGGGCAGGGCTGCGGCCCTCCAGGAACTAATGTGTTTCATTAATTCTAAAAAATATTGGGTTGTTGTAATACATTTTTTGGGGCAAATATATATTGACAAAGCCAATTGTTAGGTAATTTTTTTTTTTAATAAAAAATATTAACCCACTAAGTTTGAAACAAGCCAGCATTTTTACAGAGATGTTTTTGTTGTTGAATATTTGTGCATGATCGGTTCTGTTCCATGACCTAAAATTCACTCAAAAAATGAAAACTCTCTCATTATTTACTCATCTTCCACTTGTTCTTTACTGTTGAACACATTCATTCATTTTCCTTCAGCTTAGTCCCTTTATTCATCAGGGGTCGCCACAGCAGACTGAACCACCAATTTATCCAGCATATGTTTTACACAGCGGATGCCCTTCCAGCTGCAACCTAGTACTAGGAAACACCCATACACACTCATTTACACACACTACAGCAGTGGTCTCAAACTCAATTCCTGGAGGGCCGCAGCTCTGCATAGTTTAGCTCCAACCACCTTCAACTCACATCTGCTTAATGGTCTCTAGTAGTCTTGAACACCTTGATTAGTTGGATCATCTGTGTTTGATTAGAGTTGGAGCAAAACCGTGCAGAGGTTGAGATCTATGCTCTATGGCCAATTTAGTTTATTCAGTTAACCTATACCACATGTCTTTGGACTGTGTGGAAAACCGGAGCACCCAGAGGATCCCACATGAACACAGGGAGAACATGCAAACTCTGAGCCACCATGTCGCCCCTCTGTTGAACATGTTAGAAAATGGCAGCCATTGACTTTCATAGTATTTTTGTTACTACTATCGTTGTCAGTGGCTGCTGGTTTTGTTTAACAAAAGAATTTCATAAAGGTTTAAAACCACCAGTATGAGAAAATGAGTACATTATTTTTTAGGTGAACTATCCCTTTAACAAGCGGTTTAATGTATTGACTAACCCCAAAATTAGTAAAAAGCCACTGGTTAGTAGTTTAATTTTAAATAGAAGCTTTGATATATCTGTATATTGTTTTTCACATTAAACATAGTTCCTATAGGTAGCTTTACAGAAGGTTGGGATGTTAATGTTTGCAGAATGCGCATCTGAAATTTAAATGAGAAAAAAGTACACTTGAACATCACAACAGTTAGAAATGTATGTTCTTTATATTTAGTTTGAATATATACTGCATCTCCCATGTTATAATTATCAGATGACCTACCTGTGTCACTTTTCTTCCATTCTTAAATTCTGACCTCTGGCCTTGTGAGAGAATAAAGAAAATTTTACTTTACATTATGCTTTTATCCAAAGTGACTTACAAGTGAGGATAAAAGAGAGTTGCAGTATATAAAGGCTATGACAAGTCTAAGTTATTTTCTTTTCTTTCTCCTGAGCATAGAGAGGAGAGAGTGTCCTACAGGTGGTTTGTCAAGCCCACTAAGAATTCCACAATATTTTCCAAGAAGTATGGTGTGCTTATAAGAAGGTGTCTGGTGCAAACGGATAAGAAAACAGTGCACCTTGTACAGGTGGATTTGTCAAGCCCATGCACCTGTGTGGATTCTGGACTCAGAATTGCACAATGTGGATGCACACTTTAGAATCTCAGTGAATATAATACATCTGTGTACAGCTTGCCTACTGTTTTAAATCCTGATCTGAAATATACCCCAAGATACTGAATCCAGGGCAGCATGGTGGCACAGTGGGTAGCACTGTCGCCTCACAGCAAGAAGGTCGCTGGTTCAAGCCTCGGCTGGGTCAGTTGGTATTTCTGTGTGGAGTTTGTATGTTCTCCCCATGTTCACGTGAGTTTCCTCCGGGTGCTCTGGTTACCCCCACAGTCCAAAGATATGCGCTATAGGTGAATTGGGTAATCTAAAATTGTCTGTAGTATATGTGTGTGAAGAAGAGTGTATGGGTTCCCAAGGATGGGTTGCAGCTGGAAGGGCATTCGCTGCGTAAATCATGTGCTGGATAAGTTGGTGGTTCATTCCGCTGTGGCGACCCCAGATTAATAAAGGGACTAAGCCGAAAAGAAAATGAATGAATGTTACTAAATCCAAAAATTCTATCATCATTTACTTGTCAGAAACCTGTTTGAGTTTCTTCTTCTGTTGGACAAAAGAAGATATTTTGAAAAATGTTGGAAACCAGAAACAAATGTACTTCCACAGCAATGGCTTTCCACACTTTGGATGTCACAAGTTATCAGTTTCCAACATTCAAAATATTTAACTTTTTTAACAGAAAAAAAAAAAAAAAAGTCAAAGGTTTGGAACCACTTGGCAGTTAGGAATTTCTTTTTTTGGGTGAACCCCCCCAAAAAATAACTCAGCCTATTACAAACCTGCAATAATTAAATGCAAAATAACAAAAAGATTTGAGCTGTGCTCTCTAGGGTACAAAGGTGAATGTGCTGAAATCCTGCAGCAGGTACCGTTTATGGTACAAGAACTCACCAATCCAAAACTTGCACAAGACCAATCAATACATTAACACATTATGTGCAGACATAAAAACATGACTCAAAAGCAAAGACAGTTTTTATAATATATATTTTAATTATTATTATTTTAGTTCATACTCCACAACAGGTGGCCTGGGTCTAACATTAGCCCCTCATAATAATAATAATAATTCCAGTGCGGAACATCTATCTCACAAGCTGCAGGTCGAGGATGACAAGTGCATTATGGGGAGGAAAGTGTATACAGTATTACAACAACAACTCATCTGTGGGAAGGCCACAAATATCAAATAATAAACTCTAGAATTACAACACACAACCGTTTACACTGAAAGCGCACATTCAGACTACAATGGGACACACATTAACACTTACTCCGGTAAAACAAATGACCCATCTCTCAAATAGAGCCATCACAATGCTGCCAACGTCAGCCATTTGCCGATGGAAACTTAAGGTAATTTGACAGAAGAAAAGCAAACGTGTGTAAACTGAAAGTGCATGGGTCAGGGTCTAGCATATACTGTTAGCCATCCATAGAGAGTGGAGTAGTTGTCATTTGCATCCCCGAGAGGTGACAGAAATGCTGAACAAAGCGCTGAGTGAGTAAGAATGACAGCTTCTTGAGAGATGAGCACCCAATCTCTAGGAGAAGAGCCTCGGAGCACTTATACGTTACTGAGGGCATCGACGCCGGGCAGCACTTTACCCTCCAGCAGCTCCAGACTGGCTCCACCCCCTGTGCTCACATGACTGACCTTGTCCTCAGTGTCCCACTTGGCACAGCAGGTAGCTGTGTCTCCTCCACCTGAAATTGGAATAAACAAAAGCCAATTGTTATTCTGTTATTGTGGCAACTAATATGGAATTTTTAACGGATGCCAATATCTCAGGCATCGTTAATTTTTTTTTTTTTGTCAAACGTAGATGAGGTTAAATAGTAAATGCAAGTGTAATTCAAGAGTGCTCGCTCCCTACACAGGGTTCCCACGCTGTCATGAACTACAGATTCAAGGACTTTTTAAAGCACCATTGATTTTATGATTTTAAGCACCTTTGTAATTCATACCCAGCATATGTAGTGCCATGAAAGACTTTACTATACTTAACATTTCACTTACACTTAATATTTACGTTAAAAACAAAGTTATTTTCAAAAATGCACTGTTTTAAATGGTCATGTTCAAAGAACAACATTTGTTGAATTCAATACTGGTAATTTAAATGCGGTTTTTGAAATGCTGATAAAATGTGAATTGTTACAAGATTTAAATGTAAGATTTTTAATTGAATAATTTCTCTGTTTCTGACAATTGTTTTTAAGTACTTTCCAGGCCTTAAATCCATATTTCTGACATTTTTAAAGCACCGTTCATTTTTAAAAATCAAGCACAATTCAAAAATTGTTATTTATACCCCAGCAGCATGTAGCGCCAATAAGGTCCTTACTGTACTTAACATTGCACTTAATATTTACATTAAAAATGTCAGAGTAATTTTCTAAATTCTAGACCATTTTAAGGTTTCTGAAATATTGATTAAATGTGCATTTAATTGTCATTATTATTGTACAATATTTATAAATGTAAGATTTTTACAACAGTACAATTGTTGAAATAACACCACAAACTATTTCTTTATTTTTCTAATTTAATTTAAAGCACTTTCAAGGACCTATGTTTCGTTAGGTAATTTCCAGGCCTTGAATCCATACGTCTGAAATTCAAATACTTTCAAAAAGTGTGGAAACCCTGATTTAAAAAAAAAAAAAAAAAAAAAAAAAGATCTAATGGGAGATAAAATAAGTAAAATGCATAAATATTTTTTTAAATGCATGTAACAGTGTTAACACACCCATGTATCTAAAGAAAACTGCCACAAATAATACAATTCTTACCAATAATGGTGATGCAGCCATTTTTGGTCGCTTCTACAACTTTGTCCATCATGTTCTTGGTTCCATGAGCGAAGTTGTCCCACTCGAACACGCCAACGGGTCCGTTCCACACAATCTGCTTGGCTCTGGCCACAGCCTCTGCATAGAGCTTTGAGCTCTCAGGACCGCAGTCCAGACCCTGCATGTGAAGATGACCAGAAGAGTTTCTTCTGAGAACTGCTTACAGGAAGACAAGATCTGAGCTTCAAACAATCTAACATTGATCTTTCTTACCATCCAGCCAGCTGGAATACCGTCTGCTACCGACGCAGTCCCTGTTGTTGCCTTCTCATCAAACTTGTCTGCAGTGATAAAGTCGACTGGAAGTGTGATCTTCACACTGTTCTTCTCTGCTTTGGCCATGAGGTCTTTCACAATTGTGGAACCCTCTTCATCAAACAGGGAAGTGCCGATCTGGAGCACAAAAAGACAACAATTAAAAAAATGGCTTGAGAAAAATACCCAGATAGGTTTATGGATATGTGACCTGTAAGTGACCTTAAGTAATCTAAACTTTCAGTTCCAAAAAGCATGACCAATTACTATAATTGAATTAAGTAAACTCCTCAATTGAACCAAGTTTAATTTTTAAAATTTTTATGAAATAATCTAATTTCTGTGAAAATTTTAATATGGAAGTACAATCATGATATTCTCTAAATAATAAAGTTATCTATTATTGATATTATAATAACAACAACAATTGTTATTACTACTAAGGTTCTCTTTACTACTGCTGCTTTGAGTAGTCCAATCTACTGTACAATAATAATATTTCAATAATATTTCAAATTAAAAAAAATTTATTTTGACAGGTTGTAAAGACATTTAGTTTCACTTCATTCTCAAAGATAAACAGGGCATGTAGAGCAGACTTCAATTTGAAATATCTAATATTCAAGTATTGTGCTCCATTCTGTGTTTTGATTGGGTATACAACAAGTTTAATTTACTCATCCAAAATTTCTAAAATGCATGACACACCAAATTAAACTTTTAAAGTTTTAAAAAGCTAATTAAAGGTTTTTTTTTGCTTGTTTTTTTCCTCAAATTTCACAGTGAATTCAGGTTGGTGACACGGTTTCACTGTTCACCAAAAAAGCTACTTGGTTTTGAGGAGTTTCATAGGGTGCTGGATTTTTTTCTCCATGATTCATTCCTTATAAAATTCCTCTACACGTGTAAAATCTACACGTGTAATATTAAAAAAAACTATGTAATTTTCAACAGTAACAAATGTAATTAAAGTTAATCCTTGTGTCATTATTGAACATACTCCAAGCTGACTATTTCTGGTTTCTTGGCCATCTCCCAAAGTGTAAAAACCGCTGTGCATCTTCAGTGGTGAATTTGATACATTTCACAATGAAATAATATTAATACAGGAAGCCATCTGTTGCTCACCTCCATGTTCTTGAGAACCTTGAGGAAGGTAAAGGCCATTCCTCCACCAATGATCATCTCATTCACCTTGTCCAACATGTTGTTGATCAGCTGAATCTTATCTTTGACCTTGGCCCTGTACGATCAAAGCAAAGTAATCAATCAAAAAACATTTCAAAATCACTCATTCAACATTTCTGTATTCAATTTAAATAAATCTTGGAATGACAGTAAGAAACTTCCAACTCTAAGAAATTGCAGGAAGTGCACTATAATGAATTCATTTAGAAGACAAAAGCATAAAGAGGTTTGTGAATTGCTAATCAATTCACTGAATGAACTTTGTTATTGAGAAATAAACTGCTTCAGTCACCACTGCAAATGAGAGACGACCAATGAACGTGCAGGGGTGGATGTTATCAGGCCCAAAAAAAAAAAAAAAAAAAAAAAGTATATGTGCAAGTTGTGCAATAGCCTGGACTCTGACTTCTGCAAGCCATGTGCATTGAAGCTGTTCTTGTCAAATGAAAAGGGGTTCATCACTAATCTGATTTTAGTGAGTTCCGTCACTGCCACAGTTACATCACAAAAAAAACATTCACTAACAAGACTTGAAACTTTGAAATGGTAGAAGTCTACAATGCTACAATTAATTGGACTCTTTCTGTAGCCAGATATGGGAAGCAATGCTTAAAGAACAGTAGAGCAGGAAGGGCATTGTCACACATCCTGCTGTTGCATAAGAGGATAAACTCATCTATTCCTGGACTGTCATTGATGCTTTCTGAAAGGGTCCTTAAGTGCATCCTAGACCACATTAACATCTGCTACTAGAATGCATTTTAATCAGTACAACACTAAATACAGGTGTAAATTTAAAGATTTTTTTTAAATCCTTTATTATGATAGGAAAAGACATGAAGCTAAGTTGGAGAGGGGGGGGGGGGGGGGGGGGTGGAGGTGTTGGGTTCATTTAAGAAATTGTTCTTAAAACAATATTGGATATTGGACAATGTAAGTGCATTGATTCAGGCACCAGCATCATTCTAAAAGTATAAAGTTTGATTGACAGGTGATCCGGCCAATCATAATGCCAATCTTTTTGCTGCACTTATATATTAACAGAATAAACTAAACAAGAAAATCTCTTAATCATTACCATATTGCTTGACCACTAACGTTACTTCAGATCACATCATGTCAAGGCTGTTTACACTGCTTTTCATTTTAAAACACAACTTCTGCTGTGGTTATAAGTGACATCCTCATTACTATGGAGTGTTTGACACTTGGAAACTTTTGGAATCACAGCAGAACCCTTTTACTTGGAAAACTCTGTGGTTGTGTTTTAAAAGTCAAACTTTTGACAACAAGGACATGGCTGCGCACATTCGATCCTTAATTGAATCCCTATCTGGATCATTCTGTATCCTTCAAGCCCAGCTTATATGACCAACACACAGATTTGTGTTTCATTTCTGTGAATAAAGGCTCTCTCTCAGTCCCGTGGTGGTGTAGGAGGGTACGTATATCTCAGTATTCTATGAGTATCGCAGTTTGTACCATGGGGGTATACAGCGCATTATATATATATCTTTACACCCTTAGCAATCAACATGGACAAATTGTGAAAATGTGTTTGTATAAGACTTGCAATGCAGGCAACAGGTACCAGAAAGGTTTGGCAATATAAAATTTAATCTTTTCCTGAAAGAGTTTAATATCAAGACTATGATGCCATTACTTGCTGAGAATTCAAAAACAATAAACTAATCTTCTCTTTTATTAGATGGGGAGAGTTTTGCATACCTTTTTTTAAATTCATGGAGATGTGACGTGCCAACATAACCAGTGAATTACCTCAGAAGACGACAGGTGAAATGAACCAACTTAAAATGCATAGCCTGAATTCAACAATGAATTAAGCTTTATGACTTCATAGATGCATTATAGTTGTCTTGTTCGAGATGTCAGCATTTGTGTGCAGGTGTGAATCATGTTAGGGAAGCAGTAAGTAATATTTTTATTATTTTCAAATAATACAAACTTCCTATCACTCTAATTGTAGGCTGCAGCTTCTATCTTTATTTTGTTTTTCAGTTCGAGTTACACTCACATCCTTAAAGGTGCAGTGTAAGTTTGACACCCAGTGGTTGAACTAGGTATTGCATTCCTGGATCAAAACAAACGCAGGTTGCCAGACTGAGAACCAACAGGAGAGAGCCTGACTATCGAGCCTAAAGGCTGAAAATAGTGTCAAATCGTGTTCTATATAAAAGCAACGGCACATGATAGAAGGAATATTTTCCATATTAAAAGGAGTTTTTGTTCTAACCAACACCTCGAATTGATACATTAAAAACAGCTTGTATTTCTTACAGCTGAACAACAGAAAACTGACAATGATCACCTCAGGTACACCTCATGTGCTTTATTCAGTGTTAAATGGGTATAATACGAGTTTGAATGCCATTTTACATGACATTTATTGCCATAATAGCAGCAGCAGATAGTTCACCTCAGATCTTGAAAATAAAAATCAATCGTATGAAATTGAACTTTAGAACTCAAAACCAACACGAGTGATTCAGCATCTACATTTAATAATGTTAAAGAGGTTTGATATGTATTAATCAGATTATAAACCTTACCATTTTGTGAGTGAGTGCATATTCTGTGCTTCTGAATGGCTGTATTTAAATTTCTGTCGTATTTCGTCTGGAGCAAACAGCCAAATTGCTTATCACTGCTTATCTCGTCATGTAGGGTGTTGTTAGGACACGCGGCTACAATGTAACCTGCTCACCTAATGTTTATGTTCATAATATTTATATTATTTGCTAATTAATAACCTCATGTGGAACTCACGGCTCATTTCAGAGTCTGCTACTGTCCACCAGAGGTCGTATTTCGGTCACTGGCGCATGCTTTGAGAGTCTTTCTGAATGAATGAATGAAATACGCGTTTCCAACAAGGCAACCTGGGGTGATGAAATATAATTGGCTAAAGTGGCAGTGGGCGGGTTAAAAGAACCAAAACAAAGACACACGTTCTGGCACATAACACCCATTTTCAAAGCAGAATAACTGACTTCAGCATTGTTTTTCTGACAAACAAGAATGTTCACTTGGCATGTTTCTTAAATATCTGCAAACATATTATGGTATTTTTATGCTTTAGAAGAGTCAAAAACTTACATACAGCACCTTTAATATTTCCCTTAAATGCACACCTTAATGTCTGCTTATGTCTGAAATCAGCATGTTACTTTTCCTGAAATTATTTACTATTTCCTTGGGAAATTAACAATTGATAGGGGAGCGCCATGGCTGATACTGAAAGCTTGTTATTAGAAGTGGCTTGGGGCTTTACGAAGAGTCAATTAGGCACCAGAATTGCAAAATATATCGTTTTCACAACTAAAATAAGCCGGTAACACTCACCCTCCAAGGATGGCCAAGAAAGGCCTCTGTGGTTTCTCAAGGGCCATAGCAAAGTAGTCCAGCTCCTTCTTCATCAGAAAACCAGCTGCCTTCTGAGGGAGATTTACGCCAACCATAGAGCTACAGCAAAGCATTAGACAGCACATTTAAAAACCAATGAAAACTGAATTTTACAGACTAAACTTAAATGTAGAATCTATTTTTCTGTAATAAGGCACCTGTGAGCTCTATGTGCAGTTCCAAAGGCATCGTTGACATAGACATCACCCAGTTTGGACAGGGAGGCTCGGAAAGCATCGATTTCTGCCTGACTTGCTTTGGTCTGGAAAGAGAAATCAAAATAAACAATGTAATTTTAAGCCAGTTAAAAATTAAAACATGTACAAAAGCATGTTTACACAGACACGAATGTTCAGAAAGAAGATTCACTGAGATTTTTGAATATGATTTAGAAGATCAGTATGTAAAAGCAGCAGAATCCCTGAATTAAAAATGCATTTCACTATGACAGAAGGTGACACTTAAAGCAGAAAAACCTTGGTATTCGAACAATTTAGTTGTGAATGTTCATGGAAAATTGAATACACATTTCCCCAACAGTACGCACTTAATTTTTGTCTTGATGTAGCTTTTAGTTCAATAAATAAGTCCACCCTAATCTCACCATTGGTCAATGCATTGTATGCTTTCAGGTGAAACAAGCAATCAGGCTAGTTTGTTTGGTCTGTTTCTCTCATCGAAGGGAATTTGCACAATTTATCAGCACGGGTATCAACCGTCAGTGAGAGAATGCTCTGATTGGCTGTTCAGCTACAAATAAGAGCTTGAGAACAAACAAAAAAAAAAATGAAGAGACGAAACAAAGCAAACGACAAGTCCAGAGAAAACAAAGCAGCAGATCCATTTCTTCACATTTCTAAAATAGTTGAAAATGGTAGGTAAATGCTGGTTTGTATGCATCTGTAGCACAAGTTCAGGTTTCCCTTTGTGAAATGATACAAATGCTGCCACCTGCTTCTAGGGAAAGACATCCTCTCACAGAGGTGCAGAACACATGTTCTGGTTCCAGTCATCTGCTTGGTGATTTTTGGCCTCTAGCTCTTTGATGTCTACTTGGTATGTCCCAGGCTTACCCTGTGTGTGGTGGCATTTTCCCCCAGAGGAAAATAATATACATTCAAGATGATTTTTGCTTTGGTCTGAAGTAAAACAGCCTGATTGTAAATGCAAATAACATTGAACCTTTTCTGAAGACAGTGTTTTAAATTAATTGTATATGCATTCATATTAAATCACTCAAAGCCTTTTGAAAAAAAAAAATCAATTTGTGGCTGTTTTATATTGAAATACTGCAATCGATGTGTAAACCAACAGATGGCACGTTTACAGTTGATTTTAAAAAAGGGTTTAGAAAGTATTTTAGGCCCAGTTACAGTAAGACCTCAGAAACAAGAACAACCTACATGCAGTTATATTACGTTACTGCTGTCTTCAGAGCTTATGACTTTTGAACTACTGTGAATGAAGGGTTACACAGATGCCTAAATGCCAAGTGTAAAGTTCACTGCAGTCTCTTGGCAGCAAAGAACAGGTTGCTTTTCTCAGTCTTTGGTCTCTCCTACTCTATGTCTTCTGCCCTTCCCAGCATGCATTCCAGCCAGGGCTCCGAGGCCCAGAAAAGCCACATGATCACACATGGCCTTCAATCAAAAGGTCAGCTGCATACAGTATGTCTGCATGCACTCACAGCCAGTCTCCTTGCACTTGTTGCACTGTATCTACATTTTAATATTTGTAAAATGACAGAACAGCCTAATCATGCATCAATTTCTACACCAATTTGTTGGTTTTGTAATATATTAAGGTGGTCTAAAACGCATAAATTAAAATAAAATGTTGCATGAAGCAAATGAGGACTTTTTATTATAACCACTTAATTTTAATTAATTTGATTTTATAAATTTTTTTTGCTTTGTCATTAGATTGTAATGTTACAGGCTGTTGAAAGAATTTAATTCATTCCTTTTTTACAGTAGTACGTTAGTACAGCAAAGACATTTCAAAATAAGCAAAGCACAATATTTAAGACTATAAATGTCCCACCTTATGCATATTTCTTTTTCTTTTTTGTTAGATGCTAAACTGTAAATATCAATAGAAAGAACAAGATTTTTTTTTCTGTTTAGATTATAAAAGCATTTAAAGAATATTTTTTGGTGCATCATTACATCCACACATCAACAATAATTGTTTAGTTCAATTGTTCATTGGTTTGTGTAGACAAACCATTTTTATTACATGTATACTAAACAAACATGTCTTGATTATTTTCAACTTGCAGTTACTCTGTGTTATCCATTTTGTTTAAATGAGTAAAACATTTCCCTGATTTATTTTCAGACTGTATGGGTCTATTCTGTATGGAAATAGTTCATCCAAAACTGAAAACTTCATTTACTCACCCTTTACTTGTTTCAAACCTTTATGCTTTTCATCTGTTAAACTCAAAAATAAAAAAAGATTTTCAAAAAAGCTGAAAACCTGTAACCACTGACTTCCATAGTATGTGTTTTTTCTACCATGGAAGTGAATGGTTACAGGTTCTCAGCTTTCCTCAATTATTCCCCTTCAGTTTGTAACCACTTAGGGGGTGGGGTAAAACTTTGGGTGAACTATCCCTTTAAATTGGATTGAAGTGACGCACTGACCTTGTTACCCGATGCATCTTTGCCCTTTCCCTCCTCGGCCACGTGAAAGCGCAGATTCTCCAGCAGAATGACAGATCCTGCAGGAGGGTCTGCACAGGCTTTCTCCACATCGGGACCCACACAGTCCTTCAGGAACTGAACGTCTCTAGAAAAGAAAATATAAACGGCAATGTTGGTGAACATGCACTAAGCTTTAAAGGAGAGTTTTAAAAATTATTCTCAATAATTATAAAATAATCAAAAATGACTCATAATATCATTTCAGATTTTCATTTCATGCCATATCAGCAACAATGGCTAATTTCATGACTAAAACAATTCATAAAAAAATAATAATAATAAAATTAAAAAAAACTAACAAATAAATTAGATAAGATTCTTTCCCCAAAAAATTGATATTCTGTCCTCATTTACTCAACCAACCCCCTTTATTTTTCTGTTGAACTCAAAAGATGATATTTTAAAAAATGCTGGAAAGCAGCAGCCATTGACTTTCATCGTTTTATCCTACAATGGAAATCAATGGCTACCGGTTTCCAAAATTCATCAAAATATCTTCTTTTGAGTTCAACAGAAAAAAAACACCTATGTTTGGAACCACTTGAGAATGAGTAAATAGTGGGTAAGTTGTCATTCTTTCGTGACATCTCTTTAAGTATGCATTGCTTTTAAGATGTCTTCTTGAATACTTTTCAACGATACATTTGCAATGTTTATGTAGTACAACTATACATCAGTGCAGTCAAACAGATGTAACTTAAAGGTTTACATTATTTCTAATTGATGGTGTAATATGTGTAGGTTTGCAGGTCTACATTAAGCTCTCCTACTTTCCCAGCAGGTTCTTGAGTTCTGCGGCCACAGGCTCCAGAGAGTATTTGTCTGGCATGGGGACTCCATCAGGCCGGCCCAAGTGGCTCATCAGGACCACAGCTTTGGCTCCATTATCTAAACAGTGCTGGATAGATGGGACTGCAGCCTTGATTCTAATGACAGCATATGTAATATTAGTTACAAATACTGTAGCACAGCGTCAAAACATATGCATGATATATACTTGGGACAAATGCATCAAAATATGTTCAATTTGTATCAGCAAAATCAAGTTTTCTTTTTTTACATTAAAATCTCAAAAGGTAAAGTACAATTTTTACAAATGTCACAAAACATCACCAAGCGAATAATAGTATGTTCTCTTCACATTACATGTAAATTAAGGTTTATGACCTTAATTTACACACCATTTAAATTCGAGTAAAAGCCCTGGGAATTGATAAAACTTAAATATCATGAGAGAGAGAGAAAGGGACTCATTTTACAAATAACACTTTTCTATATAAAAAAGGTTTAGAACCAAAAAAAAAAAAAAAAAAAAAAAAAAAAAAAAAAAAAAAAAAAAAAAAGAGCAATAATAATAATAATAATAATAATAATAATAATAATAATAATAATAATAATAATAATAATAAATAATAATAATAATAATAAGTAAAACATAAAATATACCGATCTAAAATGGTTTAAGATTTATTTTTGATAAAAATTCTACTCTTTCTGAAGGATTCACATTTTAAAATAATTCCTTAAAAGTGTCTCCAGATAAATATCTTTGTGTGACTATGTTTTATACAAAAATAAATGAAATGAAAAAGAAAGAAATAAAAATAAAGAATAGTCATCTGGAATGGTAATCTCAGAATGACAATGCAGCCCTTAAATACAAATTCATATTTATAAATTTATTAAATATCTCTTATCTTATATCTCTTTTACTCATTAACCCTTTAATACCTAAACCAAGAAATAATGGACAGCAGAAAATTCTTTTTTTTTTTTTAATCCGACGTCTTTATTTAGGCCCTTTAACAAAACGTAAAAAGAATAACAGATTGTACAACAAGTAAAAGATTGCATTCAACAGGGTTTTATGCAAAGTTTATAGCTCATGGTGACACAATGGGTCTCAAATATGTATCAAATATGATACGTACGACATTAAAGGGTTAACTTTTACCCAATCATTTGTATGATGCTTTATTATTTTATATATTTGAATAAATCAGTAGTATTAACAATTTACATTAAAAAAAATCTGTTTCCCTGAATTCTTACTGAATATTATTTCACACATATTTTGACGTTATGCAAACAAATATTACGGGACAAAGTAAAATTATATTAATTCAATGAAGGTGTCCTATATTTATATTAAATCACTTTGTGCATTTTAATTGATGCAGATACCAACGTGGGATGTCTCGTCTTGGACCCAGATATAATTTATTCAGGAAAATTTATAAACAAGAATTATCCAACTCACCTCTGGTTATTTGTTATTGCATTGTTCTTCATAGGGACATTGAAGTCCACCCTATTGGAAAGAAAAAAACAATTATTTCTACTGGATCAGATGCACAAATTTACACATCTCGTTTGATGAATAAACTGCTCATTCAGATTTCATAAAATAAAATATAAAAGGGATGCAAGAAAATCATCCCCTGCTCTATATCCTTAAATAAAATTTAAAAAAAAAATGACACTGGGTGTACGGTGTGTGTCATTTATGGTGATTTACTCATAACCCTTGCAAAACAGCCATTTTAGTCTCTGTTAAGTAGTAATATTTGTGCATGCTTAATTACTGCGCGCAGCTCTAATTAAATTAATATTTAGAGACTAACAGAATATTATAATGAAAAAATTAAATAAAGGATTGTAAATTGACATTAATCAATAAACTTTCTGTATGACTATGAGCTGTGTATGGTGCACACACACTGCTGCACGTTCACATGGTCTCCATGACTACCCTGCATTACGTAACACTGTAAAGCCCAATCCAGCACTCGGATGCTTTCAGCGTAAAAACAGTCACTGCTTTAGATGCTGCTGCTACAGCTTGTGAAATATTATTACTATAATATCTGACTATATTACTTCAGTTTGGATGCAGAAAACGGGTATTTTAGATCCACGTGTTGCTATCGAAATATAGAATGACTCATCGTGACACCCTCAAAAATGGCGACAATTGCTCACTCTAAAATGCCATTAAATCAGGTTTTTATGTATATTAAATGTGAAAAATGTTAAATAAGTTGTCAGACAGCGGGCGAGGCGGGACTGTCTGCCAGTATGGACTTTCAGCCAAAGGCTAAACCCTGTTTGACTGTGCTCAGAATACCAAAAGTAATTTATAACAACAGCTATTGAGTAGATGTGGACGTCGTTTAGAGGAACAGAATATACACAATCTTAATTGATGTGCATTAAAAAATACCGGGCATGAGTGAAACACGGGTAAGAACACGCCACAACATGAATGTGAACATTGGCATGAACACCTTAGCACATGTTCAGAAGACTTTATAAAACATTATGCGATGTTGTGAATCGTACTGGTCGTCTGTAAGATTAAAAAAAATAAATAAACTGACTAGAGGCTCTCTGAACGTTTGACATTTGCAGTTGAGCTGGGTGGTGTCATTTCACCAAGCCGTTTACACAGCATGTATAGAAAATAATGGTGAAATGACGTTTTTTTTTTTAAAATAAATGTTAAAACACCAACATAAGAAAGGTATTAACTAAAAGATGTGCACGTGTTTTTAGTGTATCTGCCATCCTGCACGTATCTGGAATCCCATAAACGTGACGCGTGACAGATACACTTCCGGTTATCAATGACTGAACTTCACGGCGTTCGTTTGAATAACCTTGAGAGACGCCAAAAATTAAAGCTGGCTTTCATATACCTGCGTTAAGTTAAAAGGCATACGACGTAAATGAAAAGCACGAACATTGTCGTTAGTGAGTGGTAGATATAACGGAATGCGCGAAAGATAATTCAGACTCACCTCATGATCACGCGCTTTCCTTTCACGCCCACCTTGTCCAAATTAAGTTTGTTTGAAAGAGACATTTTGGCTGTGGTTTGTGCCTCGAAACTCTCCCGAGCCGATGTGGTGCAGTGCTGGGTAAGTTCCCGAATGAGAATGACCTTAGCTTGGTGCTGATGCACACATGGTGGGCGGGGCTTATCGAAGTATGCGGCTCTACAACAAGCGGCTATTGGATGTACTTGCTGTCAATCAATATGCCCAGCTGAGATGATGTTAGACATTGATGGTAGAACGTCTTCCAATCTTGCTGCCCCCTATCTAGAGACCCTACTACAGCCTTAAAGGGATAGTCACTCAAAAAAAATTGTCTGTTAATTTACTCCCCCTCAGGCCACCCAAGACGTTTCCACAGAATATTATTGTAGATTTTTGAATGAAAACATATGATTAAAAGTAACCAGACTACTGACATTTAGAGAGACAAGTAAAACATACAGGCCAAACAAAATTAATGCCCGGGGCTCCTGACGATGCACTGAAGTGAAATAGTCAGACTGTGCAAAGACATTAACATTATTTATAACATTATCATTAATTTAGAGCCTTGGCAGACGGCTGGCAGTCTGTCGTATAATGATGTAACATTAGCAAGGGAGCAAATTCAAGAACTGACCCCAAAAACTTTTCTTTTTTTAAACTTAAGACATGTTTTATTGTTAATCAAAAAGGTATATGTGGTTCTCCTGTATGCTGCATCCTATTTAGGTTTGACATAAGAGCAATTTCCAGCGTTATGGATGTGACATTAGCTGTAAAATCTTAAACATAAATTCACAGAGAAAGTATCCTTTAACATTATATTAAAACATCTGTTTATATTTTTCAAAACTACTAACCACAGCGTTAAGGGATCAGAAAAATATCAATCTGTAAACATATTTTATATTTTAAATGAGGAAAATAAACGCGTTATGGATGTGACCAAAAAAGTATGTGAGTTTGCAGTATACAAAATACAGAAGTACTGTAGAATACAAGCCTACACAAAAAAAAAACTTAGAAAGGGTTTCGCTAAGCAGCATCAGCTCACGTGAGTTTGTGCTCTGTTGAAAAGCAACTAGTTACATTTAATGCTGTGATTTATTCATAAAATAAAACAATGTCAAAGTAAAAAGAGGTGCTTAAAACCTATTTTGTGGTCTTCTTTAATACATGTAATTATTATAACCTTAATTGAAGTGATTAAAGGTTTTGAAAATTTCAGTGATCAGTATGAAATATTAATGTATGGTTATTAACCTCGACTTGCCAGCTGAACAGTCACTAGAAATTAGTAATCAGTTACCTTAATAAAGCAACTAACATGTTGAAATCATGTTCAAAACCCTTAAAATTAAGGAATTATATCGCCATACTTCAGAAAATTAAAACAACTTTGCATTGCAAGTTTTCATAAATGTTGAAATAATATTAAAATGAAAATCTGAATATAAAAACTTTACCCCAGTATCCTAAAATACACTGCAAAAAAACAAAGTTGATTTAACTTTGATTCAACAAACTTCAGGACGTTTTTGAGTTGACTCAACTTTCTACCTTGACTCGATTTAAATTGAGTAAACTCAAAAATGTCCTGAAGTTTGTTGCTTTAAAATTGTAGGTTGAGTCAACTTTTTTTTTTTTTTGTGTAGAATTCAGGCACAAATGGTTTCTTTAAAAAATAAAAAAAAACAGCATACTGTGAAAAAGTATTATAATAAGTGGATCTAAAATATTTAGTTTCTACCAAGTTATAATTATCACTTGTTATATGTACTTAAAATTAAAGGTTCTTTATTGGCAGTGATGGTTCAACGAAGAACCATAAATATCTGTAAAATATTCCTAACTTTCTTTAAAATTGAAATGGTTCTTTAGATGAAAATGTTTTTCACTCTCACAAATTTCTTTTAAAAACTGTTAACTGAAAGGTTCTTTGGCATCGCTGCAAAAACGTTTTTGGAACCCTTATTTTGAGAGTTTAAAATGGTATTTATTTACACCGCTGTTTTCTTTAGGACAGTCCATTTGATAGTAGACCAAATCAAAATAACATAACAAAATAAAATTAGCAACTTAATTCTGATATGGAAAAACAAGATGCCAAATCTTAGGATTTATAATTTATTATTTTTTTACAGACATGCCAAGACAGCAACAAGATTAGGTGAAAATGGTCTCCATTCGCAAAATGGAAAAGTTCAGAACGTCATTCAGAATCTCCTAGTATTCGATCAACACTGGGAAATGCATTCATTACTCCTTCCATTCCTTGGGCTGCACCTTGCCTACAGGAGACAGGTTCCATGCGATGCCTGTTGAAGTGATCACCTGCAAAGACAAAATCACATTTAAAACACATAAATAAGATGTAATTGTTTGAGGATTGTGTCTGCAGTCTCTTACATATGCCCAAACAGCTGTGCAAAATGTGACTCCAGCAATCAGCAGAGGCGCTCCATACTTGTTATGAAATCCAGGGCTCAGATCAGACCTCTGTCGCACAGCCACCTGACGGGCACTTTGACCTGTTGTAAAAGAAAAAAAAGGGGAATTTAAATAAATGTGCATTTTAAGTGAATTTACTTTTAACTAATCAAAGTCACATATTAGACACACTGAAATACATTGCTGATAAAGACTGATGTTATTGCAATTATAGCCTGCATGAGTGCAAACTACGATGACACTTTTAATCTTTGATTACTTGTGATAGAATAAAACTGTGGAATTAAATACAAATCGTTGGAAACAGATCGTGTAATATTTCTATATCAATATGTTGAAGTAGTCAATAAATTAGGTGTCATTTCTGGGCTATATTTGGCTTCAGACAAATTTTAAGTATACATGTGACGACTAAATGAGAACATAAAACAAGTCTTCAATAGTAAAAGGTGACAATATACTCTGTTATTAATTACGGATGTACTAAATACAAACTAGTTAGCTTTAGCATACATAGAAATAGCACCCCGTTTATTAAACAACCTTAAAACAGACGCTGCTCAGTATCACGTAAAATAAAACATACAGCCCTTAACATGAGCTGTTTAACTTACCGCTGAGGTTGAGGGCAGCCTTGGCGAAGCGATACATGTTTATGTCCAGGTACAGCCGACTGCGCGTGCTAATACCCTTGAACTGAATGGCAGACACAAAATGGCAGAGCGGAAATGAGCGAGCGAGATTTGTGCGCATGCGCGCGAGCTTGTCGAAATCAACTTTAGATTCAAAATAACGTTTTAAAACATTAAACTAAAATTAAACTCTGCCGAATACGCTTACCTATACTTAATTATACTAATAAATATAAATACGCGGACATATTTTTTTCCTTTATAGAACACGGAACCATCATTCCAGTTGTACCAGTTAGATAAACTGTTTCGTGGTTTGAAGCCGATGTATTCGTTGTTTACCAGTAATAGTATTGTGTACATGTAAATTCCAGTTTATCATTCAATGTTTTCAGTCGTGTCAGGATGGCCGAGTGGTCTAAGGCGCCAGACTCAAGGTTCATTCCTTCCGAAGACTCGGGTATTCTGGTCTCCGAATGGAGGCGTGGGTTCGAATCCCACTTCTGACACAAACCTTTTCTAGATTTCTATGACCAGATATTAATTACACGACTATTCTTTGGCCAAGCGTCTACAATCTTTGTAAGAAACCAACTAATCCATCTAATTTTTACAATGTTGTACACTGACAACCTTTCATTATTACACTCAGTTTGTTCAAACGCTGGTTTTTGTTTAATTATCATTTTTAGCAGATGTTTTTTTTTTTTTGAAGAGTTTTTTTTGGGTAGTTCTGTAAAACATGACTAATTAAACAAGAGTCAGGATTTGAAAAAATTTATTATTTATATTGTTGAAGACCTTTCTCCCCTTTTACCCCGTTTCTGTCTCGAAAAAAAACAACAAATCTTCAGAATTTGTATATATTCTGAATTATAATTCAGAGACAAAATGCATAATTTTGGAAAATGAACTCAGAACTGCAGAAAATAACATTTATATTACAATTCAGATTTTTAAAAAAGTTTCTTTATTCTCAGTTTTACGCCTCGCTGTTTTTATAAAAGCACAATTATGAGATATACTAAACTCAGGATTGTAATTGTTTACACAAGTTTATATTTCACATTTCAAATCTATATCCTGCAATCTCAGATATTCTTAAATCTTTTGAGAAAGGCAAAGTCAAAATTCTGAGAAGAAAATCTAAATTGTGAGATAAAATGCAATTGCTTTTTAGATTTTCATCCCACAGCAGTAACAAGCTTCCATTTTTATATGGCCAATATGCTGAACATGGAGTTCACACCTGAGGTGAAGAAACAACAGAATTCTTTTCAGAAGCCCACAATGACCTAAAATACGCAAATCTGTGGAGCTGATGACATTTATATAGACAAATTCAGTTCTGATAGCTTGTGTTGTCAGCTGATGAAATATTTAATTTATAACAGAATAACAAACTAACTTACATAAAAATGCATGTAAATATTAGTTATTCTTTATCCTCCAATAATGTTTTAATAAGATGATATTTAAAAATCTCATAAAAGTTCTGTAATTATATACTTGATACATTTTAACATGATTTCTCTAACAATATATGTAGGGATAATTAAACCGAAGTTGATTCAGTGCAGAAAATGTTCAAATCTTTATTGACGACAACTTTGCAAGTTGTTTACTTTCTAAAAATCATATTTCACGGCAAAAAGATGTGTGCATGATCTGAAGATTGACATTTTAAGACTAAAAGCTCTTTTACGAGCTAAAAAAAGTAAAACTATTGTTGTGAATTTCTAAGACGAGACAAAGCCAGGAAGGCTTTCGGGTATCTTCAAAACAGAATCCTTTAATAAGGACTCGGCATAGCTGTGGCGTTCATCTTAAGATCTCTCTACTAGTGCAGCTACGCACTCAATATATAAATTTTTACAGACAGTGATACGTAATAGGTGGGGACAAACCTCAACAAAGCATGCAAATGAAGTGTTGTTGTCAGCGGGGTAAATTGCATCTCCAGCCCCGATCTCATCAGCATATAAGTACCCATTCATGTTATATTTTAGCATGAAAACAAAGCATGCAAATTAAGTACTGGAGCCAGAACCCGTCCTGCCACTTGACCAGCTTGAATGTGTTAACTAGCCATTTGTTAGACAATAGACACAACTGACAATTTGCATTACTTTGGAGACATGTTCCTGTATTTCACATATAGGCTCCCTCAGAATGCATTTTACAATGTAATTTATATATTTAAAGAAATTTGTAATCTTTCACTATCAATCACAGAGGCACGTAGAAGACTCAGTACAACAGGTTTTTCAACAAAGTTTTGATCATGTTGATAATTTAGAGGTCCTAAAACAAAAATCCATAACGCACATTGGTAATAAATCATAATCTTTAATAATGAACATTATGAACAGAAAAGGTGTTTTGCAAATACTTGTATCGGTAGCAAAGCTGAAAACATAATCTCATGGAATGTTACATTACATCTAATCTACAAACGTCCTGAGCAGATATTAAGACTAGCATATCACGACCTCTTTAGTATCAGTCCAGTTTTGATCTACCTCAGGGAAACCGGTCAGACAAGCACCCCTGAATGACATCTCTCGCCTTTTTTAATACGACGCTCATTTAAAAGTATTCTAGTGTGTCTTAGTGTATTTGGTTTAGATGTTCTCCGGTTAGTTAAAAATCTGGAGCAAACAAACAAATAAAAAGCGTGAGAAATTGTGTCCCATATTTACAGCAAGTCATATATATTCCTGCAGAACAATAGTTCTGCTCAAGACGGGATTATAACTCACAGTTGCTGTAGATATAACATTTTTTTAGGAATACAGTGATACGAAATTCTACTTATAAACATGTGACGTGGTAATTAAGGTCATGGTGATGCACATGAAATGACATGGATGTTCATCAGACAAAACAAGAGACGGCAACAAAACTAGGTCATGGTTTGGATCCGCTCTAATCCTTCTTTTTGTCCTTGACTTCCTCGTCATCCGTGTACTCCGTCGGTTCTTCTCCAGGTTTAAGAAGCTTCCCGATGTAATCATACTTCTCTGTGGAGAAAATAATAGCTTTTACTCCACATCAGAGGCCTGTTCCACAAAGCCGATATGGGTTTAGTTCAGGTTAAGTTTCATCAAACTCTGAATTTTTGGGCTCAAGAACGTGGGCTGGTTTTGATCTGTGTTTGTTTGGTAACTTATGTTGTATGGCTAACTTGCTCCATATCAGGGGGGCTGTACCATGTAGCTGGAAGTTTTCAGCAATTCTGGGTTTTAGGTACCATGAAGGTAGCTCAGCTGCTCCTTAATACCATGGCAACAAAGAGCGATTAAATTTGAGCTGTATTCATGCTACCTAAAACCCAAAATTGGTGTAAACTAAACTGAAACTTAACTGGCTAGTCAGCTAATCCAGCTTCATAGTACAGGACCCTGTTCTGGAGCAAGTTAGCCATGTAGCGCAAGCCAACCAACTCACCTTCTTGAGCCCAAAAATTCAGAGCTTGCTCAAACTAAACCCAAATCGGCTTTGTTCTGGGTTAGAGAATGCAAACCCAAACCGGAGCTCTGAATAAAGCTGTGAGTTGCTGTGAGTAAATGACAAATATATCGGATTCAATAAGGTCACTCCCAGTCCACATGCACCTTTTTGGCTCCAGCCTTTTTACACCAAAAGAATCTTTGTTGCAATTATCTATACTTAATTCAAAACTATTTGAATGTATTATACTGTCAACTAATACCAATAATGGCTTTAAATTAACATTAATTCACATTTAAATGTTAACATATAAAGATTAAAGCTTTTAAAATGCCTGTCTTTTGAGGCATTTGTGAACCTACATTATATAAAAAAGTAGATTGATATAATATTCTCTTTAAGTTGCCCTCTCAATCTTTTGCTGCATCAGCAATGTGTATTTCTGCCTTGTAAATGTGTTTAAATTCATTATAGTTTTGATAATGATCTCTCTTAATCTTCAACAGAGACGTGAATTGTGCTGACTTTCGCTTGAGAAATCATTAAAATGATTGGCTGTTCACAATTTCAGATGCATGCTGTCCAGAGTTAATCACAAACTGAGTTAACACAGACAGTTCATATCGAGCATTGTGAAAACACTTAACCTGGGGCTTGTACCATGAAGCTAAATTATCTGGCTAACCAGTTAAGTTTCAGTTCAGTTTACACTAATTCTGGGCTCAGTTGCTCCATAATATCATGGCAACAGAGACTGATTAAAGTTAAGCTGCATTCTTGCTCCCTAAAACCCAGGATTGGTGCAAACTAAAACTTATTCAGCTAGTTATGTATAACAGGCCTCTGGCCCAGAAAAGCAAATGTCTAAAATGTGAAGTGTCCTTCAACTCACGTGTGAACTGGGTCTCCCACTCGCTCAGGCTTTCCTGCTGCATGGCATTGAGATCGGAGAGATCATCATGAGTGTCTTTCAAGGCCTCTTTCTCCAAACAGAACGTGGCCAGTCCTCTGGACGCATCCTTGCCCGCGAAGACCCCATAAGGGCCCTCTAAATGTGAACAAAATGAGTGTTAGCGCTCCCCAAGTATATCAACAAATAAATGTGGTAGGTATGGGATGATAACTGATTTACTGTGTTAAAAAAAATCATCATTTTAATTTAAACCGCTAAAATGTTCTGTTATACCATTCCTGCAGTATTTTTTACATGTTGTCAAATACTTTTTTAGGGCAACAGTAACCCCAGCAGCATAAAACCATCTACTGGTCAGCCCACGATTCAGCAAACATTTGAAAAACAAATCATTATATGCACCAGCATCCAAGCAATCCATGGACCTGAACAGTGCAGTGGCTTATTTATATCCAAAGAAGGTAGCAGAAGTCAATGATTTATTTTAATTATTTAGCTTGACATGCTTACTGTTTCAAAACATTTCAAATGTTTCTTAAAATATGAGGGAACAAGTTGTTTTTAACCCAGACATTTAAAAAGAACATATTTTACAGCAGTAATCACAATACCGTGAAACCGTGATATTTTTATCCAAGGTTATCATACCGTCAGAATCTTATATCAGCCCATGCCTAATATGTGGTATGGTTATCTTGAATGAAGAACTGTTCTGTGCCTAGTGGACATCCGGAGTATCTAGTCAACCTTTATCCGAGTTTAGTTAATCATTCACTGATGGCCAGCAGATTTGGCATTGCAAAAGTGTGCACAAAAGCTACAAAAAACGAAGGAAATCCTAGAATGGCGTTTGGGTGGGAGAATAACACCAATATAAACACAGAAACTTCTGTGGGTTGTGTGACATCCTAACTAGTTACCATGAATGTTTTTAGTGTTTAGCGGTTATGACTAGGCATAAAACATGCAACAGAAAGGGGCGTGTCTGAAATTAAATCAATGATATTTTCATAAAACACATTAGCTTATGCACGCGTAATTTTAAACAGTTATTCCCCAAAAAGAAAACCAAAACAAACGAGATCAGACTCTGGATTGAGATATTTAAGTTGATACCTGGTCCGTAGAACTTCTTCCCTCTTGTAACATCAAACACTTTCCCGTTGACAGCCATCAGGATTCTTGGGTTTTTCAGTCCATCGTACTCTTGCAGATCTGCTAAAGTGAAATCTCTTTTCTTGAGTTTGGGCAGCGGCTCCTCAACCGGGCCATAGTCTGCAGGCTTGTCTCCGCGGATGATTTTGTAAAGCAGGAACAAACAAAGACATAGCAAGCTGATGTTCAGTGGCGACGTGAAAATTTCCTGAAGGATTCCAGAAGTTTGCTCGACTGCTTCTTCAGCCATTTCGATTCTGATAATGTGCGTGAAAACATCGAGACTCGACGTCGACTGCAGCTGCGCACCAATCACAGAAGCCAAAAACACACAAAGGTGTGACGCCAGCCAATCAGATTCGAGGGGGATGTTCTGGGGCGTGTAGTTTTTCGATGGGGTTGAAGTTAACTGTAATCTTTGAGAATCTAGGAAACTATACATTTTCTGACCTCAAATTTATCTGAGGGGATTATTTAACAGTAAATATATATATATATATATAACTGATTGATTTGTCGAGTTACGTTTCCGAGCTTATTTTAAAATGTCTGATGAAACCGCATTAAATAGATTTCAAACACGCCCCATTATGTCATAACACCAATTTATGCAATTTATTGTAATGTAGATATCACTTAACCGTGTTAAAGTTCAAGTATTTTCTCTATTTATTATACTATATATATTTTTTTTTAATTCTGTTTTTATGGCAACATTTGTTACCCTGTCAATGACATAATTTTATTTCATGCACTTAATCTTAAAGTTCCGTATTTATGAATTATCTTAAGTTATGTGTTGACTGTAGAAGCACCATAAGGACTTTTAATGTAGTGTAAATGAGGATTTAATGAATGTTAAACGTAAAATATGTGGGAAATGATATTTTAAGCCAATATGATTAACTGTGGCTATAAATAATGTAACAAATTGTTATATTATTGTGACAAATGTATTATTGTATAGTACTGTAATGTATTAATACTAATAATGTATTATTGTATAACATTGTAAAATGTTATTAAAATGTAATATGAGGCTAA
This sequence comes from Danio jaintianensis, assembly GCA_903798115.1. Classification (NCBI taxonomy): domain Eukaryota; kingdom Metazoa; phylum Chordata; class Actinopteri; order Cypriniformes; family Danionidae; genus Danio; species Danio jaintianensis. Next base: position 3,222,645 of record CAIGQV010018106.1, on the reverse strand, counting down.
AACCATAGACTAAAACTCATTTCTAGGTCCCTACGCATTTCTAAGACCCTGTTGTTCCTGATACGTCCAGTAGAGGACATGGATATCTACTATAAATTTATATTATAATGTCTATGATAGAGGGTGGTTGGGTTTAGGGGAGGGTTGGGTTGGGTTAGGGCCATATACACTAAAAATGCTGGGCTCCACACAATCGATTTGTGTTGAGACAACATGAAGAAATTAATTTAACTTATTTGTTTTTTTACAACTTGAAGTGGATTGAACTTAAAACAATTAAGTTGTCCCAAAGAACTCAAAGATTGTGTTGCTTCAGATCATATTAAATAAGAAGTTTGAACAAACAGCAAACATCATTTTCTTTGGTGTAATAAGGGGTCCCAGAAATATGGCCTTGAAACTGCAACCTCTCCAGTTATGCAGGAACACGCTAGTTAACTAAACGAATTCGTCCTCCAGACAGCAGGTGGCGGGATAAAATGTTGAGTGGCTTATTTCATTCCTCAATGGAAGAGAGAAGAGCAACGGGAAAAACAAAACACAGCAGTGCTAAAGTCCAGTGACGTGGCCGCATATACAGCAGAGAAACAGAGCAGCAGGTTGAGTATGTCATGTCCACATTTCATACATTTTAATATTAACATCTTCCTTCAATATTAATATTAACATCTTGCTTAGACTAACAGTTAACTAATGATGATAAAAGTTAGCTTAGCGTGCTACTGTGACAAACATATGTACAGGAAAGGTTTATTTTGCTAGTATGCACTCCAGCATCAAATATAACAGCTGTTCATGTAGATCGTGGCTCTAATCTGTTCTGATATGTTATTGAATTACATTTAGATCTTTAGTTTCAATATGTGATGCAGGATGTGTAACGTGCTGTAACGTTATTGAAGTCAGTTTTCTACATGTACACAATAATATATCATAAAGCTACCGTTTTCCCTTAATGTAAGTGATGATGAGGTATTAATTTGTCTATTTCAGGAGCCTGGTATGTGGCAAGATGTCTGATAACGAAAGCTCCTCAAGTGACCAAACAGAGAAATCAATGGACCAGGAGCCCACAGAGGCACCACCACCACCACCACACAGAGATGAGACTGATGGATCTGATGTGGCACCAACCCGAAAAACCAGGAGAAGACCTGAGCAGAAACCTCCAGCAGAAGAGCAGGAGGCCCCTGAGACACCGCAGACAACAACGAGTGCTTCAGATGTAAGCTTTCACCATATGGATACTGATATTATTAATATTTCTTAACATGAATAATTTTCTGGTGTTCTGGTGTTAGTGATGTTCTGGAATATTTTGCATTTTAAAGTGGATTTCCTGGCACTAGATCAGCGGTTGAATCCAAAGCCCTCTCATTGTCCATTGACTTTTCCATTATAACAAAATTATACATGTATATATTATTATAAAAATGTTACAATTATCAATCTCTTATGTCATAAGCAGGTTTTTAATAATTTAGGATTTTTACTTCTTAAAAAAAGAAAGTTGGTGAGGGGAATTTGTAAAATAATATTATGTAATCTTTTGTATTTGAATATGTAGTTGAAAATATGTTTGTCATTATGAAAGACTACGTTGTTCAATTTTGTGGACAATTTGTACATCATACCGTCTGTATTTTGTTTTTCCCATTCCTTTCCTATAGCTGACATTTTACTCTGGAAAAGATTAAGATTAACTTCTTTTTTTCATAGACCACCAATTAGCCTTTTTTAAATAATAAATGCATAATTATTATTTAAAAATCATGTAAAAGCATGAACAAGGACCCTCAGAGAATTCATAATGATATAACCTCTTTATTAGTAAACTGGCTCTTTTTTGCCCATCAGGCCTCCACAGAGACGACTGTGTCCCAGGGTGGTTGGGGTTACTGGGGCAGCTGGGGCAAATCTATCCTCTCCACTGCCACTGCCACTGTGGCCACTGTCGGTAAGAGGCACACAAACCTTTGCATTTTATTCTGTATTAAGATACTCCAAGTGAATACAGAAAAAAAAAAACAAGCAAACTATATTAAGAGTTAAAAATTTTTTTTGTTTAATTATGCAAATGAGGCATTGTTAAATTAAATATGCATTACTTTGAATACATTTCTAGCATAAACATCTGAACATTGGATGAGGTCGTGATTAAAATTGTTGTTACTATCCAGCTATACAATCTATTAGTTTTGTGAATTTGTACAAGTTATCAGGCTGTGAGAAGATATAGAGTTGGGTATCGTCTGCATAAGAGTGAAAACTTTGTTTTTTAATCATATCGCTTGAGGGGAGCATATATATTGTAAAAAGTAAGGGACCAAGAACTGAGCCTTGTGGTACCCCACAGTGCACGCTTGATCGATACGATGCCTTCGCTTACAGATACATATTGATAACGTTCCCATAGGTTAGACTTGAACCAAGCTAATCCAGTTATACCAACATAATCTTTTGAGAATTTCTTTTAGTCACTCTATAATTCAAGAAATACTGCAAAACGTCCATTTTCACCCCTTTCTGTTGTATAGAATTATGTATGATCTCTCAGTGAAAACCATCAGAATATAGAAATGAATAAAATTGTGAAGTTTGGTGTATGTAAGTGATTTATGGCACAGTGTGGGAGAAAAAAAAAACTCATTTTGAAAAAAAGCCTTTAAAATATGTTAATAAAATGTACTAATTTGAAATTGATGAAGTGTGACAAAATGAATGCTTAAAAAAAGCACTTTATGCACATTATGCATATTTTATGAAAAGCCCAAAATCTCAAAATTGACAGGTGCATGAAGAAAAACTTTTTTTTACCTGCAATTCTCACTTAAAGAAATAGTTCACACAAAAATAAAAAAACTGTCATTATTTACACAACCAACCACATTTCGTTACAAACCCTTGAGACCTTCATTCTTCTTTGGAACATAAATTATGATACGGTATTTTGGATGAAATCCGAGAGCTCTCTGATCCTCTGAATTTGAACATCTTATGACCATTACTGTCTATGGAGGGTCAGAGAGCTCTCGTATTTCATCCAAAAGATCATAATTTGTGTTCTGAAGATGAATGAAGGTCTGAATTTAAGTAAGTTTGAGGAGGTTTTTATTTTTGGGTGAACCATCCCTTTTTTTAAACATCTCAGTTTGTATATCATGTACAGCTGAAGTCAAAATTTAAGCCCCAATATTTTTTTCGATTGTCTACAGAACAAACCATCATTATACAATGATTTGCCTAATTACCATAACTTGCCTAATTAACCTACAGTAGTTAAGCCTTTAAATTGCACTTTAGGCTGAATACTAGTAACCTGAAAAGTATCTAGTAAAATATTCTGTACTGTCATCATGTACTGTCAGTTTATTAAAACTATTATGTTTAGAAATGTGTTGAAAAAAAAATCTTCCTTCCCTTAAACATAAATTGGGGAAATAAAATATACAGGGGGGCTAATAATTCTGGCTTCAACTGTATATCATACTGTCCATTTGTTGTCTAAGGCCAAGGCTTGACTCAGGTCATTGAGAAGGCAGAGTCGTCTTTAGGAATCCCCAGTCCTGAGGAGCTGAAAGCCCAAGTGGAGAAGGAGGAGGAAAAAACTGATGGTAAGGATGTGCTGTTTCTTTGAACTGGTGTTCTTGGTGTTGCATATCCGCAGTGTTGATGATGCTTCTGTCTTGTGTCTGCAGATTCAGCCAGCGCAGAGGCAGATAAAGATGAAGGCGAGAGGATGTATGGGATGGGCGGAGCAATGGGAATGATTTCCTCCAGCAGTATGGGAATGCTGTCATCTTTAACCACTGTGGTTCAGAGTACGGTAAGAGCAAGTTAAATCTGGCAGAAAAGCCTGAATATATTTTGGGTGTCCCTATTTGTTTTACTTGTGAATAATTTTTGTTTTGTTAAGGAAAATTAATGATTGACTTTAGCAATAGATTGCCTCAAGGGTGTTTCAAGATGTCATTTGGCACAAAACAATCTTTTATGAGACAAAATAAGCTAAAAACAATACAAAGCAAGATTTTCTTTCCTTGCTAAATATCACTTTGACCTCCATGTAATTCAATAAATACGATCTTAAAAAAAAAACATGGGGACTTTTTAAAGACACGCTAAGCTCTAAAATATGTAATCAGGAAGAAATTAAGTTGTGAAACGTCTGGAAAGTGGAAGCAGTGTCAAGCATGCATTACAATTCAGTAATTAAAAATAGTTATATTAATACATATTCAGTAATTAATAACCATTCATTATTTATTCCTAATACACTGAGCCATTAGTGGCAGGAATCCAGGGATTTTAATTAAATATTTTGGTCACATTTTATTTTATATTTATTTTATTTTTAATTCTTGATATAATTAAACCATGGACTATGACTTTTACCTCAATAAACTCCTTATTTACTGCTTATTAATAGTTATTAAGGTAATAGTTGGTTTTAGTTATTGGGTAGGGTTAGGGATGCAGAATATGTACTTTATAAGTACTAATGAACAGCCAATATCTTTATAATAATAGGCATGCTAATAAGAAACTACTTAACAATAAGAATTGGCAAATATACTGAAGTGTTACCATTTATTAATTTTTTTAATATATTTTTTTATGATTAATTTTTTTTTTTTTTCTTCAATAATTTAACAGTACCATCAGTTTACACATTTTAACATCCCCTTTCCCCTCACCTCCCCAACAGCGGCAGTTACAGTAATTAGATGTTGCGATCATAAATCCAACAAGCACAGATAAATAATATAAACGCAATAAATAAAAAAAGCACACTTACAAAAAATAATAATAGTAAAAAAAACTATAATAATAATACATACATAAATAAAATAAGATAATTACACTTTTACCATGGGTCTCACCACAGTGACCTTATCCATTCTCCAAAAATGCCAAATATTTTCCAAATCTTCTCTGATAAACATTCAATTTATCAAGTAATAATCTATATGTCATATTTATTAATTTTTTTAATGAAAATTTCCAAGGCTCTTAGTATGCCGGTTGAATCACATTTCTAAAATTTCATTGCCAATCTTAGCCAATCGTAATGGTTTGTTTTGGGCCAATTTAGAAATTCCACATTTACTTTGTTTTATTGTGTATATTTTTTTTTACACTGTCTTCTCATGTTTGTTGACTAGAGTAAAACAGTAATAAGCGGTGGCCTGGATGCGTTGGAGTTTATTGGGAAGAAAACCATGGATGTGATTGCAGAGGGAGACCCGGGCTTTAAGAAAACCAAAGGACTGATGAACAGAAACTCCACACTGTCACAGGTGCAGAAGAGAATAAGATTACAGAACGGCAACTTCAGCTGCCCTCTAGACACAAATATATGACCCAGTCCAATCTGATTTTGTGTTTCAATAAAACTGACCTGAGTTTTGTTTCTCAAAGGTCTTGAGAGAAGCAAAAGAACGTGAGGAGCAGCAGAAAGCTGAAAATGTCGCTTCAGAAACCAACAAAAAGGCTCATTATGGCATGCTATTTGACGAGTTTCAAGGTTTGTCTCATTTGGAGGCTTTGGAGATCCTGTCTAGAGAGAGCGAAGCCAAGGTTAGTTCGTTATGGATTTAACACACTGAGATAGAATATGAAATGGTGAAGGATTTAAACAATGTTGTGTTGTTGTGCAGGTGAAATCTGTTCTGACAACGCTGTCCGGCGAGGAGCTGACAAAACTAAGAGAAGAACTGCAAAACATTAAAGAGCCCTTTTCACTCATGGAGTTTGATGATGAGCTGGAGGATGATATGAAAGGTAAGAAACTACGATGAATACAAGGCTAAAACTTACAAAATTATAGATTAAATTCTTAGTCAGAACACAAATGAAGCTGCTTTTAATCAAATCTGAGATATGGATGTCTCTTCATTGAAAGTCTATTCTCCTAAAACTCTTGTTTCAAAATGTTTATAGAGAGATTTTTAAAACTCCATATGGTTTGAGCATTTTATTTCAAGTCTTCTAAGGAGACTTGAAGAGAAGATATTAATTTATTTTATATGGTGTCTAACAGTACATTTGATTTATCAATTAAATAAAATATTTGTAAAAATTGTAAAATATTAATACCACCATAATTTTTTTAAGACGCACCTTTATTTTGACACTCTCAACATCTTCATGTCCATCAACATATTTCTGCAATAGTGTGCATTCTGGTATTCTTGTTTACTCATCAGACCGTCTGCATGCGTGCCTTGTCATGATACAACAACAAAGCAGCAGTTACAGCCAATTTAAGACCATAGACTGTAAAAGATATGGGCGTAGTATCTGTGACGTCACCCATAGGTTTCTGAAGAGCGCAAATGAAGCTACAAGTAGGCATGGCCAATCATCGCCATTTTGTTCACGTGTCATTGCACCGACCAGGGGTGCCCAAAAAAGGGCAAAGAGGCGGAGCGTGAGTGGAGCTAGTATTTTGCTTAGACGGGTTTTTCTTTGGGAGAAACGCTTAAACGCATTACCTGCGACTTGTTTGGGTTCTGACCACATGGGCTTGGTTGTATACTATATCAATAAAATGTTTAGTCAGTAAACACCGTTGTAATACTTTGAGCCACTGAGCATTGTACTTTGATGTTTTTCTACAGGAGGAAAACGCGAATTACTTCCAAATACTTCAGATCTAGTCTGTGTTAGTAAATGCAAGGCTATTTATGAAATCCAGGCATAACACCGTATGACAACGTTTCAGATGACTGTTCTAGAGCCTACAGCTAATCAACCTGTCAGATTCTGGAGTGCAATACAGCTCTAAAGAAAATTATGAATGATAAATTACCTTAAGTAAAACAAATACATTTATAGATATGGTATATAAGTATAATTTCACTCACCTGGGAAATGGAGGCCACTTGAATGGTTTATGAGCACAATTAAGTGCACACAGCAGGCCATATTATCTAATAATTGTAGGAAATAACCCAAAAGGCAATTGACTCTGTAAAGCCACATAAAACAAAACAAAAATACGATGTATATGCTGAGTTCAGCGGCTAATCAGCCAGAATCAGCTGAGGTGACATGACGGTGACCAGCGAGACCTAGCTGTCACTCAAGTGGCCACACCCTTAATTATGCAGCGTTAATATAACTTAATAAAAACGAAATGGATGAGTTATAAAAAAAATTCACCCCCCTCACAAAAGGGTAATATTAGCTATATGAACCAAAAGCATCTTTTGTACCAGGCTGTAAACATGTTTTTATCAGCTGTAAAAATCGCCAATTTAGCAGTGCAGTCAGTGAACATCTGCACTTCCTGGAGCCAGCCCCCAAAGGCGAGTCGATGAATTGCAGTTTCAGTTACTTCCGTATTGGCTTCACGAGGGAGAGCGGGAGGTTGCCGCTTGTTTAAGACACATTTAAGAATCATGTATTGTTACTTGATTTTTTTTTCACCTATCGTTTTTTCTATTTAAAAAAACTAAAGTGCATTTTTTGTTGGGGATGATACACAATGTACAATTCTCTCAGAGATCAATTTAATGTTCATATTTTTGACTTAAGTATTGACTTCAGCATCAATTGATACTAAAATAAAAATAAAAAATTTCCTGTTAGAGTGGTGAAGCAATGACGCTCAAAGCCCCAATATACTTCAAACGAAATTAAAGAACGAACTGAAATTACATAATTTTTGTACAAAATCTGGCCAAAATTAAGTTATTTTTGAGTTCGTTTCAGCAGTTCGAAACAGCTCACCAAGGGGGAGTTTGTTTTGGCTCCAAAATACCTTTGAGCTGCCATTGGTTCATGGCAATTATGCAATCAGTGAGTGTGTTCTGGCCTTCTTTGAGGTGCGATTCCTTTCCATTTCTCATTCCATTGAGGTCAGACCGAAGAACAACATCCAAAACAACAACTCTAGCCATTTAAACACACTGGAGAGTCGAGTAGCAGAGCTGGTACAGATGTATCCGCACCTGTACGATCGCTCTCAGAGAGACTGTGAGAGGGTCACACACTGGAAGAGAAGCCCACCTCGTCGCCTCGTGTCTTTTCTATGAGTTTGTGCACACCGATGGCATCATTCAGTGTCTGTCTGTGGCAAATAGAAAACCATGTAAGAAGCCATTTACAAAACTGTTCTCTCTCAGCCGCCATCGTTGTGTTTTTGGGTACACAAGCAGCGTGACACATTTACAACTCCGCCTACTGCGGTGAAGGGGTGTTGAAGTGTTCGAAAACAGTATACCGCCACTCAGGCTTTTAAAAACTCTTTTTGCCCACAAACGAAAAAGAACTTTGTTTGAAGTATACCGGGCCTTCAGTGCCAATCACAGTCATATCTGTTGAGTTCATGAACACAATGGCCAATCAGCGGCATTTAAAAACGTGCTCAAATGTTCACAGGAAATCAGTATCGATCGGTACCAAAGTCGATATTTTTGACAAACCCTACATATTATATACTTTTGCATTTGTGAGTTGTTAAACATGTAACTGGTTCCTTAAATTAGGCACATAATATTTTAATATCGATCGATATTCCACTCAATCAAATTTAATAGAAATTGTATTACAGTTTTTGAAGTATAGACAAATGTTGTATCGCTGGCTAAGAGTGTCGATATATCGTATTGTATTGTACTGTGACAAGATGTTAAATTTACACCCCTAGTCAGTTTTGGTCACAGAACTCAAACATGCCTGCTTGATGTGTGAGAACCAATGAGGTTCATTCTTGCGTCACATGGCACATGTTTGAGCTTCTGCAAGGACCAATAAGCTTTGTTGTTGTGTGTCAATATGTGTAGGAAACATCCAATGAAATATATTCCTTATGTAGAGAAACAATTTGAAACAAATCAATTTGGAAGCATCAGAGTTTCGGCTTGAAAAGACTTTAAAAGGAGGGACCGAAATTTCTCGAATTTCATTAAAATATCTTCATGTGCTCCAAAAGATGTCACATGTTTGCTCATATTGTTAATTTTTTTATTCTCAGGTGATGATGGAGAGGACTTTGTAAAGGAACTGATGGAAGTTCTTAAAAGATTACAGATTTCCACATCAGCAGACAAACTCAGCAAGGTATCACTTGAAGATTACAGTTACAAATAAATGCTGAAGTATTTTGCGTGTGAGCTTATTTACACTTTCTCATATTAACTCAGGCCAGAAAAAATGCATTCAACCATATCACAAACATGAAACTACGAAGTGAAAACCCAGAGAATGAAAAAGAAGACAAAGAAGAAGGAGAGAAAGAAGAAGGAGAAGAGGAGGAGAAAAAAGAAGAAGAAAGCGCAGAGACTGAATGCACAGTTGAGGTCTGCATATAACATTATTTAGCCTTAAATGAAGTAAATGCCATACACATGCACATATTTTACATCAAATAATCGTTTTTGTATTGAGTTTTGGTTGTATTGACTCTAGCAGTTGCTCCTTTCATAGGATGCCCATTTGTCTGCCATCACGAGTTTGGCCGAGTTCACAGCGAGGTCTATCGAGCAGTTCCACAAAACAGCCGAAATGTTGCTTCACTGTAACACTGAAGGGGCCGCAGCCGCAGAACAAGCCAAAGTCCTATCACAGTGAGTTATCCTGGTGAAGAAACTGTCCAACATTGTCCTTTTGAGAAATTAAAATAATGTGTGTTTCTCTTTCAGAGTCACCATTGTTATTTGTAAAGAGGTTTCACTGCTATCCAAAAAGTTCACGTCATGTTTGACTACCATTGGGGTAAGATGCTTCACTTTCTAAAAGACTGTCTGGAGATCTATAAAATTGTTTGTGAACATTAACTCTTGTGCACCTGTATGGACATTTTTACCTTTATCCATTTTATTTTTTGATTTGTTAATTCAAACAGCATACATTTTGGCAAAAAGGTTGCATTTTTATTGAAATGTTTAAAAAGTTTATTTACCTTCATAAATATTTTTCACTATGTACAAAAATGTCCACATTAAAAGCAATTAAATCTGCAATATTTCATCACAGTGCCATTTAAACAAAAATCAAACAGTTTTTGTTAACAGGCATCCATTTGTTTGGCAATGCAACGTTTTTACAAATGGTAAAATATTTTAATATTTTGTCAGGTTTGGTCTGTGGACAAACATTACATTTTTACTGTTTCAGGCCAAATTGCAGGCCAAATGAATAAAATTATGTAGTTATAATTATTTAATTGTGTTGGTATGAATAGAGATTTTGTATGTGTGTATATAGTGACAAATTTAGATTTGGGAAAGGGGAAGTTTAGTTTTTTCAATGTGACACTGCATAAAAATGCATTAGTTGTTTCTGATCATTGACATCCAAGACTACTTGTAATAAAAACCCTGCTGAGCCATTAATAATCCACAATATAACAACATGGCAACAAATTGTAATTTCCTGTACTGTAAAATCATTCAAATGAATTAATTTTTTGTAGTTATCATCAGGACTGATGCTGGAAAAGTGTAAAATATATTACAATATGACACTTTTAAGATGTTTTATAAGTAGATATTTTTGTCCACTATGGACCCGTGTAACTTTATTAAAGGAACAAACCACTTTTTTGAAAATAGTCTCATTTTACAAGTCCAAGCACTTTTAGCTTAGCATAGATCATTGAATCAGATTAGACCGTTAGCATCTAGCTCAAATAAAAAAAAAGTTTTGATAATTCTCCTATTTAAAGGGCACCTATGATGAAAATCATCTTTTTTAAGCTGTTTGGACAGAATTGTGTGTAGGTATAGTGTGTCCACAGTCATATTGGGGTGATATAAAGACAATAAGTCTCTTTTTAAATTTCCTGACATTAAAATAGCATCCAAATCCCTCCCATTTTGAGGCCGACCGCAACTTGACGTAGGAGTGCGGTTTCCCTGCCCACCGAAGTGATTGACATCATATCAACAAGACAGGACGTGCGCAAAGCAACAGGAAATAAAAGATCTGTTCAGTTCGCTAGGATCATCAATCATCATCAAATGTGATCAAGAGTGAATTTGACAAGTTTAAAATGTTTTTAAAACCGTGCATGTTTGTAATGAATTACAGCGATTTACTTCAGCTTTACTTCATCACCACAGCTGCGTGTCAGTACAATTATAAAAGAAGACGCTTCAATCCCGGATTGTGGACGTTAAATCAGGTTTATTTTGTTCATTAACATAACGGATATCCATACAGCAGTGGATATTAATGTGTATCCTGTCACATTTGCCATGCAAAAACAGTGCAAAGCTAAATGCGCGCGCTGTGTGTGTGTGTCCGCTGTGTGTGTGCGCGTGAACTTTGTAACGACATTGTGTGTGACTCATCGTTGCAACTCCACAACAAATACATCAAATAATCATTGGGGAAGTTCTTACTGTAATATTTCTCACAAACGTTACATGAGATCTGCTTCCATCATGTCTGTCTGTTATCTGAGGCAGCCAATGGCGGAGATTGAGGCACACTGACAGGCACATGGGAACGGTGGGCGGGGAGGACTAGCATTAAAGGCACAGTCCACCAAATTAGCTACAAGATGCTAAGAGCTAAAAATGACAAACTTCTGAAAGGTATAATAAATAATCTGATGGGTGTTTAAAGCTGAAATTTTACAGACACATTCTGGAGACACAAAAGACTTATATTAAATCTGGAAAAAGGGGTAAACTAGGTGCCCTTTATAGCTTGACTCTTCTATAGTTACATCGCATACTAAGCCTGACGGAAAGTGAAAAGTTGCTATATTCTAGGTCGTTATAGCTAGGAACTATACTTTAGTTTAAGCATGATAATAATCAAGGACATTTGCTGCCTTACCAGTTATGAGCCTATTTCAAAAACAGTTGACACACAAAGGCTAATCTAATAGATCCACCAATCAACATTACTTTAAGATTCCAAAAATACAATAACATTTTATTGTATGTTATATTATTATTTGAAATAATGCATAAAAACTTAAGTATATCTGAACACCATTTATGGTATATTCTTAAAATATATTTAATGTTGTTTTTCAGGCTAATGAAAAGGGAGAAGTTCTCAATCCACTTATCACCAGCGTTTTTCTGGAGGTGTGTCTATTTTTACGTCATTTTAAAAACAAATTAAATTCAAGCTCCTGTTTGCTCAGGACTATTAAAATCATTTCTTTGACGATATCTTCATTTTCTAGGCATCAAACAGTGCATCATATATCCAGGACGCGTTCCAGCTCCTCCTGCCGGTGCTGGAAGTGTCTCATATTCAGAGGACGGTGGAACCGTGAACGCTCAGAAACACAGCAGAAAAACACCCCAACATAAAACAGCATTTGACGGAAGTAAAATATTAATGCGGTCTACATTCAGGGAGATCTGGTAAATCCAAATGGAGTGCACAGCTTTCTTATGATTGAGTATATTTTTCAATAGATTCAATGTCAGAACTCTCCTTATAGCTGACGGTGTATAAATATAAATAAACGCTAATTTAAATATCTTTTAAAAACTTATGCAAGTCATACCAGTATTAATGTTCAAATATCTTTTAAATAAACAATTGTTGTATGTCGTCTTGATTATTAGAAAGCTTTTACATGCCACAGATCCTCAAATATGATCATAGTTCTGCAAAGGACTCACGTTCTAAGACAGTGTTTCTCAACCACGTTCCTAGAGGCCCACCAACACTGCATGTTTTGGATGTCTCCTTTGTCTGTCACACCCATTACAGGTCTTTCAGCCTCCGCTGATGAGCTGATGATCTGAATCAGGTGTGTTTGGTTCAAGAGACATGGAGAGTATGCAGAGCTGGTGGTTTCTTTTAAGTTATTATTACATTTTACTATTCATAATTGTCATTTATTTATAATTGTATCTATATTTGATCAATTTTTTATTAATTGTAATTTGTATTTAAGCATTTTTGTCACTCTACATATATAAATATACTTTTATTTGTCTGCAAATAAAACCACACTTATATAAATATATTTCAGTGATAATTCTATGATCATTGTTAGATTTTACTACACTTTTTGGTCAATTGCTTTCATATTAATGCATTATTAAACATTTTTATTTATTTCAATTCATAATTTTCTCTAAACATTTGCACTAGGGCTGCGTGATATTGCAAAAATCGAACATTGCGATGTTTTGTTTTCCTGCGATGTTTATTGCGATATGAATACACTTTCACCAGATGACTTGAATTTGGAAAGTATTTAGAATTTTAGATTGATTGGGATGATTTTGTAGGGCATTGCATCTGCATAAAAATATAACAAACAATCTACGAGCATACATAAATACAATAAAGATAAAACAAACAAACAGTGTTTTATGTTTTTTTGAGGAGTCTAACAGTATTCAGCTACAGTAATTGAATAATCGAATGTAAAATAGTACTGCATAGTCTTCATTTTATAAATAATTCAATAAAACTGATCATTTTGAAAGTGACAAATGGTACAATTTCTTAGGCCTGAATGCTTTTTAAAATCCTCATACAGTCACAGGTATCAAAATCACATGCAAATGATAAGTTATAATCCAGACTCAACGGTGCATATCCTGCGATGTGACTATTGCAAATGATCACATTGCGATATCGATGCTGAAACGATATACACTCACTGGCCACTTTATTTGGTACACCTGTGTAACTGCTCGTTAACGCAAATTTCTAATCAGCCAATCACATGACAGCAACTCAATGCATTTAGGCATGTAGACATGGTCAAGGTGATCTGCTGCATTTCAAACCGAGCATCAGAATGGGAAAGAAAGGTGATTTAGGGTGCTTTCACACTTGGTTCAATTGCCTGGACCGTACCCAAGTTCGATTGTCCCCCCTTGCCACTCGCGTCCATCTGCCGCAAAAATATTATATACGTTCAGAACATAATGCGATGTCCGCAGAAGCTGTTTTTGTAGGAGACAAGCAGACATCACTGTGCTTGCCCTGGCTCAGTCCCGCTTGTCACCAAGGTACAGTACGTGATACACAGACACACACACATAATATTTTTGCGCAGATGGATGCAAGTCGCTTTCTGTATGTCCAAAACCAAAAGATTAATTAGAAGCAGAACGACCGCGATGTGCGTACGTCTTTCCATTTTGGCGCTTTGCTTTCGTGTCTGTCACCTGGCAACAGCCGACAATGCGTTCACTGTACTCAAATGGCCTCCACCGTCACCAGATCTCAATCCAATAGAGCACCTTTGGGATGTGGTGGAACAGGAGATTTGCATGATGGATGTGCAGCCGACAAATCTGCAGCAACTGCGTGATGCCATCATGTCAATATGGACCAAAATCTCTGAGGAATATTTCCAGTACCTTGTTGAATCTATGCCACGAAGGATTAAGCCAGAAGGCAAAAGGGGGTACAACCTGGTACTAGTACAGTCGTGGCCAAAAGTTGAGAATTACATAAATATTGGAAATTGGAAAAGTTGCTGCTTAAGTTTTTACAATAGCAATTTGCATATACTCCAGAATGTTATGAAGAGTGATCAGATGAATTGCATAGTCCTTCTTTGCCATGAAAATTTACTTAATCCTGAAAAAAACCTTCCACTGCATTTCGTTTCTGTCATTAAAGGACCTGCTGAGATCATTTCAGTAATCGTCTTGTTAACTCAGTTGAGAATGTTGACGAGCACAAGGCTGGAGATCATTATGTCAGGCTAATTGGGTTAGAATGGCAGACTTGACATGTTAAAAGGAGGGTGATGCTTGAAATCATTGTTCTTCCATTGTTAACCATGGTGACCTGCAAAGAAATGCGTGCAGCCATCATTGCGTTGCATAAAAATGGCTTCACAGGCAAGGATATTGTGGCTACTAAGATTGCACCTAAATCAGCAACTTATAGGATAATCAAGAACTTCAAGGAAAGAGGTTCAATTCTTGTTAAGAAGGCTTCAGGGCATCCAAGAAAGTCCAGTAAGCTCCAGGATCGTCTCCTAAAGAGGATTCAGCTGCGGGATCGGAGTGCCACCAGTGCAGAGCTTGCTCAGGAATGGCAGCAGGCAGGTGTGAGCGCATCTGTACGCACAGTGAGGCGAAGACTTTTGGAAGATGGCCTGGTGTCAAGAAGGGCAGCAAAGAAGCCACTTCTCTCCAAAAAAAAACATCAGGGACAGATTGATATTCTGCAAAAAGTATGGCGAATGGACTGCTGAGAACTGGGGCAAAGTCATATTCTCCGATGAAGGCCCTTTCCGATTGTTTGGGGCATCTGAAAAAAGGCTTGTCCGCAGAAGAAAAGGTGAGCGCTACCATCAGTCCTGTCACGCCAACAGTAAAGCATCGTGAGACCATTCATGTGTGGGGTTGCTTCTCATCCAAGGGAGTGGGCTCACTCACAATTTTGCCCAAAAACACAGCCATGAATAAAGAATGGTACCAAAACACCCTCCAACAGCAACTTTTTCCAACAATCCAACCACAGTTTGGTGAAGAACAATGCATTTTCCAGCACGATGGAGCACCGTGCCATAAGGCAAAAGTGACATCTAAGTGGCTCGGGGACCAAAACGTTGAAATTTTGGGTCCATGGCCTGGAAACTCCCCAGATCTTAATCCCATTGAGAACTTGTGGTCAATCCTCAAGAGGCGGGTGGACAACCAAAAACCCACTAATTCTGACAAACTCCAAGAAGTGATTATGAAAGAACTGGCTTCTATCAGTCAGGATTTGGCCCAGAAGTTGATTGAGAGCATGCCCAGTCGAATTGCAGAGGTCCTAAAAAAGAAGGGCCAACACTGCAAATACTGACTCTTTGCATAAATGTCATGTAATTGTCGATAAAAGCCTTTGAAACGTATGAAGTGCTTGTAATAATATTTCAGTACATAAAACACAGAAACAAAGATCTAAAAGCAGTTTAGCAGCAAACTTTGTGAAAACTAATATTTGTGTCATTCTCAAAACTTTTGGCCACAACTGTAAGGTGTACCTAATAAAGTGGCTGGTGAGAGTATTGTGCAGGCCTAATTTGCAGTCATTATTTTGAAAACCCGTTTTAGGCAACATGTTTTTTATGTAAATGCAAACTGTTCACAAGTTCTTGAAATTGTTTAAGATATTACTTATTTTTGGACCCTACATCATAAATATCAAAAAAGAGCCAGAATGGAAATGATTGGTCTTTACTTCCACTAGAGGGCAGTGGCACATTAAACTCCTCAGTGAAAACCACAAATAATAACTAATGGACACATTTTTTAGCCACCCTTGAGTACAAATACCTTTTAATCTACTAAAGTTTATAACAATTGTATAAATCATAATCAGACAAAAAAGTCATCACCACACAAATACCAGACAGTGTAATAATATTTTAATGTGAAAAATCAAGACACGTACATACATCAGACAGAAACACAAGGCTATGAATGTGGTGCAGAGGCAGAAATGTTGAGTTGCTCCAGTTTTTCTGTTAAAGATATTTCTGTGTCTTCTGTGCTTTCCGTTAGAGGCTCCAGATACTGTTTTCCTGCCACCCTCTTCCCGGTGACAGGATCCACCACCTGCCCTACTTTATACACAATCTCTGCCAGTTCATGGTTCACGTGTTTGGCTCTTTTCTCCGGCAAGGCCTTCAATAAGACAATATCCCCAACAGTGCACTGCTCTAAAGCATCATGGGCAAAGTAGGTCTTCCTCTTGTTGTAGTACTTGTAAAAGAGAGGAAAAAAGAAAAAGTACACCTCAGGATCATCTTTAATTCATTCTTGGATAAATTAGCTGTTTGAATTAAATGTATGGTAGCATCTGAAATGATAAAGTGAGTGAAAAACAGTATGAGACTATGTATGTATACACTATATGGACAAAGGCTTTGGGGCATCTACCTTTATATGCATATGAAATTTAACCCTTCGTGTACTGTTCAAATGGACTACCCTTCCATTATATTTTTGATTGTAAAGCCATGACAGCATATAATCATGCATTCTTGATTGTAGGGGGTTTTGCCTTTTGGGAAGAGTTACAGTTTGTCATTTTTACTGTTGATCGTCAGTTGGCAGCATTAACCCTTTAGATAGGCCTGTGCAAAAAGGTTTATATGGAGTTCTATGGCATAAAACAGGAGATTATAGTGTGTGTGTGCATAAATACACTTACTATGTTTAGTATATTCTGAGAGCTGAGCTGCTTATTTTTTATTTTCTCAAACATATCAAGGTATGTGTGCAAAGATCTCTCTTACACGCACACTGTACTCCATATAAAAGCCAGAAGGTAAGCTTTTTTTGCACTGTAACTGATGATCAACTGTAGAAATCACAAATTTGACCTCTTCCCAACATGGAAAACCAGCAACAATCAAGAATACAT
Source organism: Danio jaintianensis (assembly GCA_903798115.1). Classification (NCBI taxonomy): domain Eukaryota; kingdom Metazoa; phylum Chordata; class Actinopteri; order Cypriniformes; family Danionidae; genus Danio; species Danio jaintianensis. The sequence continues at coordinate 3,205,329 of CAIGQV010018106.1, read as the reverse complement.
GATTATATGGTGTGATGACTTTGCAATCAAAAAATGTCATTATAATGTAAGTCAATGGGGCAAAAACAGACATGAACATAAAGGGTAGTCAACTTGCCCAGAGTGTATTGTTGAGTTTTTAAAAAATTCCAAAGCATATTGTGTCAAATACGTAAATGCGCAATACGTGTCAAAATATATGTCAGACGCAGAACAAGTGGCCAAATTAAGCCTCAAAATCACCCCAGAGTGGATAAAAACAGAGTGGGTGCTCAACCTGAGGCTTGTGTGGGACCTAATGCCCCAGTAAAGTGAAGGGGACTGTCAGTGAGCGTCGTCTTTCAGATGAGACGTTAAACTGAGGTCCTGACTCTGTGGTCATTAAAAATCCCATGGCACTTTATGTAAAGAGTAGGGGTATAACCCTGGTGTGCTGGCAAAATTCCAACAATCAGCCCTTACTGATCATGGCCTCCCAATCCACAGAATTGGCTGTATCACTGTGTCTCCACTCCACCTATAGCCGTTGTCCTGCCGTCGCATCACCAAGTGGATGCTGCACGCTGGTGGTGGTGTGGAGAGCCCCCCCCCCCCACTCATGATTGTGGAGCGCTTTGGGTGTATGGCCATACAGGATAAATGCACTATATATTACACATTACATTACACTGCATAATGCATCTTATGCAAAAAAAAAAAAAAAGCTGGTCCACAACAAAGGTCTTTCTTGTAAATCTGATCTGTCAACGGTTATTTGAGAATGCTGCAACCAACTTAATGCAGAATATAGTTTTTCATTAGTTAAATTTTTTTGTTGTTAATTTTCATTCAGTTCAAATATAAGCCAAAAGAACCCATAAAAGTCAGAGGAGCAACAAAGATTGAGGTAAAGTTGGTTTTACATTCACACATTCATTCATTTTTGAACAGTAAGAACTTGTGATGCTCTACTTCCAATGTTTGGTCTGAGATCGCATGCAAGTATGAAAACAACATTAGCATTATTTAATTGACTGTGAACAATGTTGTACTTTGATAGTCATTGGCAGATAATATGATTTTCCTATTTAGAATTTGGAAATACTTTTCTGAAATGACATAAAGAAGGTGAACTTTACCTCAATGCAACAAAGTGCTGATTTCGTTAAGGATTCCAATTCTTTACCCTGAACATTGATTACATATTTTTTCCTCAACAAGAAAATTAATTTCTGGTAATTAAAAGAAATGTTTTGAGTTATGCAACACACAATCATACAAAGTGTTCAGTTATTAAACAAAATGTTTTCGCAGCATTTTGAGATGTATTAGTTTGCTATAAATTAAAGAATATGAGTGAACATCATCTAAGTGTGGTGATTCCATTTTGTATGCCAGGAGTTGTACACTTGAGGGTATATTTGGCAACATAAACATAACCAATAATTAGTCATTATTTTAATTAGTCAAACATAAGTGACCGTACTTTTGTTTTGCATATAAGGCAGACTTGATCATCTATGTTACCTTCAGTAGGTAAGGGTCCAGCACTAGTCTGGTTACCCGAACCTTCGCCGTTTTCTTCATCTTGGTTCCGATCACTTGACCGATGATCCATTTCGCGTGGACCGACACCTGACGCGTGGACATGCCGTTTACCCTTTGCAGCTTCCTGAAATGCAGACAAACAATATTAACATTACATTCACTTGCACACTCGCAAGTCAAAATACCTTTCCAGGATCAGAGTGAGCTGCTAAAGTTCCCTCTGCTAACAGTTCAACTGCTGCGCACAAGCGTGCTTTACTCACCGAATCCGAGTTATGTAGTAGTCACTACAGGAAAAACAACCCGTTTTGCTATACGTACATAAAACGGGTTCACGTTAATGGTAATTGTTAAAGTAAAGGTCATAAACTCATGAAAACATTCCGCACGCGTTTGAATGTCAAGACTCGTGGCTCATGTTGATGACGTCACGTGGAGTGGCGACGGGGAATGTCAAATGGCATGTAAAAATCCTTCATTGAAAATGTTGATGTTTTAAAACAACAGTGTAACAATAAGGTTATAAGGAATGCTATCTGTTCTTTGTCTCTACTTACAGCGATATTTTATTTTGGCTTTTGTTTGCTAATATTTCTTGGGTTAAATTTTACAAAATAGCTATGTCATAGAATTTATCATGCTAAGCATGTTTTGGAAAGATTTAAGCTTAATATTTTATATATGTGTGAATTCCCTTTAGGCCGGTTTCCCCCACAGTCCAAAGGCTGTAGTGAATGTGAGGGTGTATGGGTGTTTCCCAGTGCTGGGTTGCAGCTGGAAGGGCATCTGCTGCGTAAAACATATGCTGGATAAGTTGGTGGTTCATTCCGCTGTGGCGACCTCTGATTAATAAAGGGACTAAGTCGAAAAGAAAATGAATGAATATGTGTGAATTCTTTGGTCAAGAAAAAGAAACAATTTTGCATTGTTTGTTTCTTGTATTTACTCAAGAATATTTTGGAAAGATTTGGAAAGGTTTATTCACAAGAAAATGGAGTGTAAGATAGAAATTATTTATTTGATGTGTTGTTTTAATCTGATAATGAGAACTTGAATTGTAAAGGACAACATGTTTTAATTTTAGGTTATTAGGAAAATACCATAGTGGGCTCAATGTAAACCAAACTTTTCCCATTTTTTAAATGACAAATGATATGTCAATCTTTTAGAACAATCACAAAACATAAAAGCACTGAAAACACGTAATGCTCTGAAAACATTTACATTAATGTAAATGTTTATTTTGCGATGCGGTGGCGCAGTGGGTAGCACGTTCGCCTCACAGCAAGAAGGTCGCTGGTTCGAGCCTCGGCTGGGTCAGTTGGCATTTCTGTGTGGAGTTTGCATGTTCTCCCCGTGTTCGCGTGGGTTTCCTCCGGGTGCTCCGGTTTCCCCCACAAGTCCAAAGACATGCGGTATAGGTGAATTGGGTGGGCTAAAATTGTCCGTAGTGTATGTGTGTGAATGAGTGTGTATGAATGTTTCCCAGTGATGGGTTGCAGCTGGAAGGGCATCCGCTGCGTAAAACATATGCTGGATAAGTTGGCGGTTCATCCCGCTGTGGCGACCCCAGATTAATAAAGGGACTAAGCCGAAAAGAAAATGAATGAATGAATGAATAAATGTTTATTTTCTGTATTTTCTCTTGTTCTTGTGGCAAAGTGGAAAAACAAAACAAAATCAAATGGCATGTGAATAAAACTAATGACTTTTTCAGAAATATTTCTTTCTAGGATTGAGGAACTGCGAGATACTGCATGAGATACTATATCATTAACATTTAAAGCAGTTGTTTAAAATATTGTTATTTATTGAGAGTCATGCACAGCAGCATTCTAATTGTTATAATTGATTTATGTTTTTCTAATTAATAATCTTCTGTCATTTGCAGAGATCGTATTTGTCAATGGTTGTACCCTAAAAAATAAAATCATAAAAATGCGACAGCATATATTTTACTTAAAGTCCAGAATCATGTATTTCATTGTTATTATCCATTATATTTTGACTTATATATTTTGTTAAATTTTCTGTCTATTATAGAGAAAGTGTTTTGCGTGTTGTAGCAAAAACACAACAGATAATATATATTTTTCATTTTATAATTAATAAAAGTTGTCAATGATATTTAATTTCAGTAGCAATCTACAAAAAGATAGACATTATTATTATTATTATTATTATTATTATTATTATTATTATTATTATTATACTTGACATTTTTAATGCCCATTGCTCTAATTAATAATTCTGTTCTAGTTGTCTGAATAATTTTTGAATTCTGAATAGTTGTCTTTAAATAATTATGATTTTCTTCGAATATTGAATGATGAATAATTTTCTGCTTTTACGGTACAATGAAAGTATTTGAGAATAAGTCATAAAATGTGTCACAAAAGCATATGTTGTGCTATTTCGATTACTCAAAAATAAACAAAAAAAAAATTATTATTATTATTACGTTTTTGATCATTTCACTAACACATTTTCTGTCTTTTACATAATATGCCACGTGTGGTAAGCCAACTGTAAATGTAAAAATAATGAACAATTTGAATGTATTAAGATTATATGAAAATATAATTTAAAAGTATCGTTCAAGCAATAAAGCATTCAGTGTTGGGGAAGCTATATACTTCCAAATAGTAATTAATTAGCTATTAATTGTATTATTAAAATTGTATTTAGCTTACTTTTTTAATAACTTTGTCTGAAATGAATCACTAGTGACACCAGTAGGGATTCAATCTTTAACTGGCTGGCAGGAGCTGGCAGTGACGGGAGGCACCCGCCAGTGGCCAACTGCCAGGTAGCAGGACCTGCCGCATTTAACCTGGCAGTTGACAATTAGCTGGTGGGTCATGTGACCTAGTGGCTGGTTGGTGGCCGCTGGCAACTGGCTGGTGGGTCAGGTGTTCTACCAGTGGCTGGTTGGTGGCCGCTGGCGACTGGCTGGTGAGTCATGTGTCCTACCAGTGGCTGGTTGGTGGCTGTTAACAACTGGCTGGTGGGTCAGGCATCCTACCAGAGGCTGGTTGGTGACAGTTAGCAACTGGCTGGTGGGTGAGGTGTCCTACCAGTGGCTGGTTGGTGGCCGCTGGCAATTGGCTGGTGGGTCATGTGTCCTACCAGTGGCTGGTTGGTGGCTGTTAACAACTGGCTGGTGGATCAGGCATCCTACCAGAGGCTGGATGGTGACAGTTAGCAATTGGCTGGTGGGTCATGTGTCCTACCAGTGGCTGGTTGGTGGCCACTGGCAACTGGCTGGTGGGTCAGGTGTTCTACCAGTGGCTGGTTGGTGGCTGTTAACAACTGGCTGGTGGATCCCCCTCTTGTGGATATTTTACGTAGTGTCACGTATCGTAAACACCACAGCGATTTAAAGACACAAAATCAAGTCATATAGTCTGAATGACACTGTGATCTGCCGATGTTTAAAGTCATGTAGTGTGAACTAGACTTTATCTGAAAGAGATATGATTGAGATATAGTGATGTTATATTAGATTGTATAACAAAAAAGTGATTTATTTGTTTACAGTATTTTAGGCAACATAAGTAGCCTAACTGTATGTAAATTGCCTAAAAATTAAAAGCATATCTTTTTTTTAGCAAAAAAGTAATTTAAATACAGTAACTAGTTACTTTGTAACTAATTACACCCAACGCTGATCATAATATAAAACATAATTTTTCATTCCACATGTCTGTTCATGTCTATTTTCTTGCTCACACAAAAAGATGTTTTCAGACTTCAATTTTTATGTTCGCACCTTCCATCATTTTGATTTTGTGTATAACACTAACGTCATTTTTACAAACTAAAGCCATTCTCGTTTGGTGAACTCCCCCATAAAGTTCGCTCCGCAACCGAGCAAAGTTTATTGCAGCGAAAGCGCCTTGCGTACAGTGCTAAACTCCCATCTCAACTATTTGGCCTGCTGCTCCAACTGGCATCGAGTCAAGACTCAAGGAAAAGGCATTTATAAAATAAGAAAGATGTGTCTAAAATAGGGGAACAGATCATGGCATGCTCTAATGTGTGGAAGAAAAAGAAATCGGCTTGTCCCTGGGTGGGAACTGGATGAAGGCCAGCGCAGTCCAATCTGGTATTAATCAGAACCACACAGAAAACATGGCTTGTTTCTATGTGATTTCCATTTAAGGCAGTGCTGTGGACGTTTGAGGGCAAGGCTTGCACACACCATCCGTCTGCATGCAGAAACATGCAATATATCAGTCAATACACTGACCGACCAGACTGTTGCTTTTCAGACAGTTAAACAAGTGTACTTCACAGACGTGATGTATTGAAGCTCATACATCTGTGAGTAGTAGCAGTGCCAGCCTAATGCAAATTTCCAAAAAGCGATGTAGCATTCTGTAAATATAATGTCACTTAGCCATGAGTGATCTTTAGCTGCTCTCCATCATCTCTACTTCTGCTTAATGTTTTATTTTTCTTTCTAGGTTTTACCAGAGTATTACACTGTAAAAAATGCTGGGTTCCACACAATCGATTTCTGTTGAGACAATATGAAGGAATTAAGTTAACTTATTATTTAATTTTTTTTACAAATTTAAGTGGATTGAACATAAAACAATTAAGTTGTCCCCAAAAAAGATTTGTGCTGTTTTAGGCCATTTTATATAAGTAGTTTGAACAAACAACAACCATCAAATGTTTTAATCAAATTAAATTAGGATGTACTTAACATATAATTATTCATTCATTCATTTTCTTTTCGGCTTAGTCCCTTTATTAATCTGGGGTCGCCACAGCGGGATGAACCGCCAACTTATCCAGCATATGTTTCACGCAGCGGATGCCCTTCCAGCTGCAACCCATCACTGGGAAACATTCATACACACTCATTCACACACATACACTACGGACAATTTTAGCTTACCCAATTCACCTATACCGCATGTCTTTGGACTTGTGGGGGAAACCGGAGCACCCGGAGGAAACCCACGCGAACACGGGGAGAACATGCAAACTCCACACAGAAATGCCAACTGACCCAGCCGAGGCTCGAACCAGCGACCTTCTTGCTGTGAGGCTAACGTGCTATCCACTGCGCCACCGCGTTGCCCTAACATATAATTATGACTTACTAAATCAAAACTGTCATAATTTTGACTTAATATGTTACAATTATGACTTTAAATGGTACTTTTGGCTTTTAGTCACAAGTTTGACTTTATAATCATAATTTCATAATTAAGTCATAGTTTTTTGAGAGATACTGTAATTTCAGCTTTTAGTCATAATTTTGATTTATAGTCGTAAATATGTCATAATTTACAATTACATTTAATCATTTAGCAGACGCTTTTGTCCAAAGTGACTTCAGTAGGCATTCATCAAATTTTCTACAGGTGGTTTGTCAAGTCCACTAACCTGTGTGAAGCACACTTTTACTCAAAAATGAATCTTCTGCTATAATTTACTCACCCTACGCCTGTCACAAACCTGTTTAAGTTTCTATTCTCTGTTGAACACAAAAGAAGTTATTTTGAAAAATGTTGGAAACCATTGACTTTCATAATATTTGCTTTCCTGGAAGTCAGTGGTTACAAGTGTCTTACATTTTTGTGTTCAACAGAAAAGGAAAATCATAAATACAGGGAGAGTAAATGTTGAGTAAATTTCCATTTTTTGTGTGAACTAACCCTTTACTGTATCCCTTTATAAGTTAATTCACAGAAAAAATTTTTTTGTTTTGGTAATCTTTAATCAAAGTCTGACCATTTGTTTCTGAGTTTGGAGTGGCGGCCCTTCTCTGTTGACATTAGTTTGACCAGCCTGATCTCATGAGGAAACGTAACCATTTTACGTTTTGTCAGTTTAATGGCTAATTCATACAAATTCATATGAGTTCAGTCGTATGAAAATGTAAGTTTTTTTAAAGGAGGCATGGCACCAAACCAAACCCCACCCCTAAACCCAACCTTCATTGGGGGATGAGCAAATCGTACTAAATTGTATAAATGAGATCATACAAATTCACGAATTAGCCACTAAATCAAAAAGTTATGAATTGTCGTGAGAGAGTGTCAGTTTGACGGTTTCAACCACAATATTTCTAACCCCGCCCCTCCTGCAGTTAATTTGCTATGAGGGAATGATGCATAAAAACAAAGCCCCGCCCCTACTCAATATTCAGTTTCAGTATATCAACATATTGAAATTAATGTCTCAGCAACTTCCAGTTCACGCAGACATTAAACTTTTAATTGTGAAAAATTGAGTTAAGTGTCATATTTTAAGTTCCAACTTTAAGTCAAAATGAATCCCTTAAGTAATCCCTTTACTTTTTCAGCAAAAAATTTTTTTTAATTGCAGCAACTAGTTTATTACTTGTAACTAATTACACCTAATGCTAGTTTCACCCTTATTGTAAAATGGATTAATTGCATTATTCTCCTCAAAGTTCTGCAAAAAATACACCTGGCCCTAATTAAAAAAAAATATTTTTACAGAATTTCGACTTAGCATGTCATTACTATTTGCATGATTTGTCATTAATTTAATTGAGCAGAAATGGGTTTCTTTAATGTGGGGACGGCAGCAGACAAGAAAGCAGGACAGGATGAAGGGAGAGGTCAGTTCACAGGAAACGGCTCACACCACTAACATACATGCTAGTGTGAAAGAGGCAGTGACTCACACGGCCTCGTTTATTTTCTCTGGAGATTCGAATGTGACTTATGAATATTTTCCCTCAAGAAATGAAAAGCAAATTCAAACACAGTTGAGTGATGAACGAGATCGCTGTCGCTGTATTCCTGTTTTGCGCTCTGTTTGTTTAATGTTATTGTATGGGACTGGCGTCAGAGAGCGAGCAAAGAACCTGGCTGGGAGAAAAGGGTCACCAGTCTATTTTATTTGTGCTCATAAAACTACAAAGACCACCATTTCAGGATTTTTCAGTTTTTATTGATTGGGTCAATGACTTGATTATCATTTTTGACTGACTGCACTATAGAAATAATAAAAGGATCTACTAGCACCAAAAGGTCCCATATAGTAGAAAGAATAGTACATGAAAAAGTGGTTCTTTGAAGGACTTGTCACTAAATATATTTTTTTGTGTGTGTGTGAACAAAAAATATTGTCTCTTTGAAAACCCCCTTTTTTCCCAGTCACCTTTATTTTTAAGACTTTTAACGCATTTTAGCTGAAAATGCTAACTTTAATAAATAGGTAGTGAAGTGGAAGTCTTTTTTAAAATGATAACTTTATCATCTGTGAACAACAAAAAAGTGATTTCTTCTTTCAAAAAAGTAACCTATTATTGTCAAAACAATGACGTCTTGCAAGACAAAAAAGTCATTTTTATCAGTGCTTTACAGATTTTTTTGTTTAAAAAATAAAAAAAAGGTTTATCTTGGAGATGAAAAATTTAACCACAATTCTAGTATAGCCAATATCCAGTCCTTTGCTAATACATCTTCATTTTCAAGATCGAACCTAGATACTACACTCCCCCCATAGTTTGTGACAAAACTATCTAGAAACTTGAGCATTCTGTCCTTTTTATGGTCACACAATGGTCTTGTGACATCATGTCCTACTTTTGGTTCTTTGGTCGAGATACCTCCAATAGTGTCTGGAAGCAGACTTGCATATGCAAGCGGAGACACGCAGTCTCAGACATGCAATGTCAGACACAACGCACTCAATGGAGGTAGTCATTGTGATGGGTGGGGTTAGGTGTGCACATAAAAAAGCATTGCATGCAGCTCAGCTTGCAGCTGCACCCGGTCTGCATCCAGATCCCTCTCGATGCCTTTGAGATTCAGATTTTACATCCAGAATTCATTTGGAATTGGTCTGCTTTTTTGTTTAAGATTGCAGCACTCACGTTTACGTAAATAAACTGCATTAACAAAGAAATAATGCCAGAGTTTGTTTGAATTTAACCAAAACCTAAAATAAAATGTACAGTTTCGTAATAACACACATTTTATTGCACTGAACTTGTTTTGAACTTCTTTTATAAAGAACTGAACTGAACTGACGTTGAACCAAACTGAGCTGAACAACAACACTGTTGTCTCACTGCAGCTGCTTTATTGCACAATTTGGATTTGCCTCATTTTTGAAGCTTGCATAATTGATCCTGTAACGTTCCTGTATAATACTGCTTTAAAAGATGTATAAAGGGCTAAAATAAAATAAAGGTGACTAAATATAGTAGAGGACATTAGCACATATATTTTTAATTTATCTATAAGATTTTTTCATTAACATTGTAAAAAAATGTTGGGTTCCACATAATCGATTTGTGTTGGGACACCATGAAGGAATTAAGTTAACTTATTGGTTTTCACAAATTTAAGTGGATTGAAAATAAAACAATTAAGTTGTCCCTAAAAAATGTGTTGTTTCAGCTCATTTTAAATTAGTTTGAACAAGCAAAAAAATAATTTTTTTAAGTGTATGTCAATGACTCAGCATCACATTTACTGTTTCAAAGGAATTAAGGATTTAAATATACCCCTTCTTTGGTGGGTCTCATAGTTGGATATGGGAAAATTGGCAAGTGCCCAATGGCATCAAGGCTCCAGGGGCACCAAGATAACTACAGACAAAAACTACAGACATCATCACTATGACTTTTTTAACACATCTATGCCGAGTGACGTGCATCAGTTACAATGCGAAAACCTTTAATTATTATAGGTCTGATGTGATTCTTTGGCAGTCGGCCGAGAGGAATATAAACAATGAGTTAATGGACAAGCATCAGCAGCTAAGAGGAAGTGCTGAATGAAAAAACTAAACAAAAAAAGATAAAGAAATAATACATTTACAGGTAGCTAATTTACAAAAAATAGGAGGCACTTGAGGGCTTGTTGCCCCACTGTCACGATGAGGTCTTGATTCGCCTATGGTGGGCCGGTACCATCTAGAACACCCAAGCAATGGCATAACCATCCCATGGCAAGCAGCCATGACTCCTTTAGAAATATCTCCTAATATAAACAATTCGTAATGCTGCAGTCGAAAGACCGTTTGAATAATTTGTCTTTAATTGTTTGGTTTGTGTGTTTACAACCATGCTCCTCAAAATCTCTTCACACAGTACAAATGCATTTCTAATAGCCTTTCCTCGTTGCTTCAATGATTCGACTGTTCATTAACACTGATAAATGGCTTGTGTGTTTTTATGGCAGATGCTCCGGTGCAAAGCCTGTTGCAAGCTGATGTCAGTCTCCCCCTGAAAACAAACATGAGGTCACTATGGAAATAGCGTCAGACCAGCAGAGGAAAGTCATTTATTAATTACTGCAATAATATTTTTGTCCACTTGAATCACCCCGCAGGTCACGGCCCATAAAAGTCTGCCACACCTGCGACAACAGCACCTGATATTTTAAATGCAACACGCACACAATATGTACATTTGAAGAATGCGTGGCACTTAAAAACATATAAATAATGCACAGTTTGCCATCTGCCAAGAATGAAGCTCATAGTCTTAGTATCCGAAAGGGAATGGCAATGAAGCGAAATACACACACACACATACTCACACAAGACAAACAGTCTCAACTAGCTGGGCAGCAGTGAGGCGTATTGTGAGGACATTTCCCAGAGAGCCTCGTCTCGTCATCTGAGTGGCGGCAGACGTTCGGCCCGGTCCAACTCTTGTCATGGTGTTTACGCAAACACAGCGCTTCAATTCTGCCATTCACAGTGCCTTCTGCAAACAGAGTCTGCCAGGCCGTAAACAGAGAACACGGTGTGAAGAGACAAAAAGTGTGACGCACACAAAAGCAAACCCTTCTCAAGAGGGGTATTCTTTTCAGTTATCGTATGCAAATTGAAAACATAGCGAGCTTTTGTTTATCTGAAAGTCCGCTGGCAACGGTTTGATCCTCCCCTGCTGAATTGCCAGGTTTGACCTCGTCTTATTCTTTCTCTAAACATTAAGTCATGGCCTACTTGGCTTTTGCAGCTTGGCCATGTCACTATCATGCAATCTGATGTCATCGCTACTATTGATGACATCGATGAATTGAGATTAGTTTGGGGGCGTGGCCATCCGTTTCATTGGCCAATGAGAAATGTGGAGGGAAATGTAAGCTTAGAAGTATGTATGGACCCTTTTCACAAGATGTTTAATCACAATCATCTTAAATCCTTGAAAGTTTTTAATATTTAGATAAAAAAAACGTATGTATATTTATATGTATTTACGTATGTATTATATCATCTTTGCATCAAATTACAAAAAACAAATTACCGCTAATGCGAGGCGTTTCTAATGCAGCGTCTTTGTACCGGACAGTAAGGCCCCATTTACACTAATACGTTTTCATTTTAAAATGCATAAGTTTTGCTACGGTTACACCTTCCGTCCACACTACCCCAGAGTTTTCGAGCCCTGAAAACGGAGTGTTTTGAAAACACTGAAGAGGCCGTTTTCATTTTAAACTGCTGCTGCTCCATGTCAGTGTGGATGGAGGAAAACGGAGACATCTGAAAACGGAGGCTTGGCTGCAGACATTTGCCCCATCTGGTTGGGGCTTTTTCTCAATATTAAGTGCACAAAGTTCAGTCTTGCATCCTTTCCTTGTAAGTTGATATGGAAAACAAACTCCCGAGGACACGTCAGGTAAATCTTCAAAGGGAACAGTGTACTTTATAACATCATTCACATCACCCTGGCTACGTTGTTTCACTATCTTTACAATGAAATGAAAACTTGATATAAGGAACTATTTTCATTTTTATATTAACAACTTATCAGACACAAAAAATGTTGAGGCATCGTGTAGCTACATATTTATATGAACGTCATCTTCACTGTGTGCATGTTTATAACAAAACGGAGCCTATAACATAACTGCCTCCTTTCATTTTCATTCATTCATTCATTTTCTTTTCGGCTTAGTCCCTTTATTAATCTGGGGTCGCCACAGCGGAATGAACCGCCAACTTACCCAGCATATGTTTCCCCATCACTGGGAAACATCCACACACACTCATTCACACACATACACTACGGACAATTTAGCTTACCCAATTCACCTATACCACATGTTTTTGGACTTGTGGGGGAAACCGGAGGACCTGGAGGAAACCCACGAGAACACGGGGAGAACATGCAAACTCCACACAGAAATGCCAACTGACCCAGCTGGGGCTCGAACCAGCGACCATCTTGCTGTGAGGCGATTGTGCTACCCACTGCGCCACCGTGCTGCCCCTCCTTTCATTTTCATTGAAAAATACGAAACATACCCTCATAGGTCTCTTTTGCTAAATATCAGTTTTAATAATCAATAATGGCCATTATAAAAGTATAATGTACAATACATTTATACAATATAGCAATCAGTCACAATATGCAGAATCAGTGTACGTGGTTACATAAATTAATATATTAACTTATCTTTGTGCTTAGCCTAAACACGTTACCTGAGAACAAGTAATAGATTCAAAAGACCAAAGAGTTGTTAGATAAACACAAGAATATTTAAATATCAGGTTTAACAACTTTAGTGAGATGACATCTATCGGTATATCCTTTATGAACTGTCCGACGCTCGCTGGTCTCACCTGGGGAGGTATGCTCAAAGCACCCGCTGACTGTCTGGGGCTTAGACGTCCGCATACGCTGCAGCGCATGCCAGAGTGTGTGTGTGGTCATGTGATGTGCGTTTTCAGAGGTGTAGTGTGGACGGAGATCTTTTCAGAAATGCTAGATGAAACGCCAGTGTGGATGTGGATAATTTTCGCTCTAAAACACCGTTTTTAAAACTAAAACAGTGTAAACGGGACCTAAATTTGACATTGTTCTCTCTTCAGTCAGTCAGCTGCCGTTATCAGTCTCACACAATTCTATTCCTTTTTCTGAAGTCTTGAAAACACCATTGTGGAGATTTTCTTTTATTATTTCAGTAAATAGGATTGTAAAAAAATGATTTGTTGTACTCTCCCATTCACTGCGCTCTAAGTTTACACAACTATGATGACTTCCACTGCTGAGAAACCCGGAAATGTGAAAAGGGTCGATTACTATTTCTACACAATTTGTGTTGTGTCCATGAATGATACATCTCTTTTAAAGGGTTAGTTCGTTGGAAAATGAAATTCTGTTATTAATTACTCACCCTCATGAGACCTTCCTTCATCTTCAGAACACAAATATCTAATGATATTTTAGATGAAGTCCGAGAGCTCTTTCATCCTCCACAGACAGAAAAGAACCAAAAACATTGTCAAAACATTTCATGTGACTTCAGTGGTTCGACTGTAATCATACAAAGCTCCAAGAACACTTTTGTAAAAAATCAGTGAAAACAACTTTGTTTGCCAGTGTTTTATATCTCTTGGCATTAGAGTCTGCAGCGAAAAAACCATTGAAAAAAAATAGTCAAGTTGTTTTACTAAAGTCACATTGACGGTTTTGACAATGTTGTTGGTTCCTTTTCTGGGCTTTGAAAGTTATCAGGACTGCTGTCTATGGAGGATGAGAAAGCTCTAAAATGTCTTAATCTTTGTTCCGAAGATGATTGAAGGTCTCAGGAACGTTGGAACAGCATGAGAATGAGTAATTAATAACAGGATTTTCATTTTTTGCTTGAAATAACCCTTTAAGTCTGCTTTGGATCCCATTGAGCTATGCCAAGTCATTTCAATTTTGAATATTCTATTTTAATCAATTTTTATGCTGCTATTAATATTGTAGATTCTAGTATCTATTTTGTAAAGTAATAATGGCTATTTGGCGGTTAGCACTGTCGCCTCACAGAAAGAAAGTCGCTGGTTCGAGGCCTGGCTGGGCTAGTTGGCATTTCTGTGTGGAGTTTGCATGTTCTCCTCCTCTGGGTGCTTCGGTTTCCCCCACAGTCCAAAGACATGCAGTATAGGTGAATTGGATGAACTAAATTGACCATAGTGAATGAATGTATGTGCATGCTAGAGTGTATGGGGGTTTCCCAGTAACGGTCTGTAGCTGGAAGGGCATCCGCTGCGTTAAACATATGCTGGAATAGTTGGCGGTTCATTCCGCTGTGGCGACCCCTGATAAATAAGGGACTAAGCCGAAGGAAAATGAATAAATATATAATAACTATTTGTTGGCTTCTAGTGCATATTCTAAGTTACTAGTACCTTTTTAAAAAAATAGAGGCATTAGCTTCGTGGGCTAAGAACGCTGCTTGTCTTGCTTAAAATTTAATTCTGGTACAAATTTTTGAATGGGCTACAGCAGCTACCTGTCAAATTCTTATCTAAAACACAACCCAAATAATTTAATTCATGTTTAAATATAATAATTTGATCTCCGACCTTTTAGGTTAGAACTTGATTTCTAGCCTGATACCTTTTCTCAATTTAGCAGCTTAAAATGTGTTTTCCCAAAAAATGGAAAGCCAGTTTATTGAGGCAAAACCATTTAGAGACCTCTTCAGTTTTATTCATTAGCGACTGCTATAGCATAGACACTAGCCCTTATTAATTACATACTACTAACTGTTGAATAGACATTAGTCTTGTTTAGTACCACTGCAGTAAGTTTACTTTGTGCGAAATGTTGTGATTCCCAAATATGGTCTTGAAAATACCATCCATGTTTTATCGTCTATGGGTAGACCTCTACCCAATTTTCTACTTATCAAAGCTGAATTTATGATTTATTTTAAGTAATTACTCCAGATTGCAACAGCTGATTTCAAATTCCCTTCATATACAAACCAGAACTTCCCATGGGAAGCTTGATTAACAAACATGCCTAAATAATCATGCTTTTCTTCCCCCTCATAGCTTTATAAAGTAGATTTTACAATGCTGTGAGTGGCAGTAAGTGAATGAGACAGACGTATAGATAAGGTGTATGGAGTGATCCCACCATTGACAGACCAGGACTGAATTACTTGATAGGAATATCATTGCAGGACCCTGTTTTTGTTCTTGAAGTGATATACTTGAAGTATTTTCTTTATTGATAACCTTTGTATAAACAGTATACAAACCATTGACCACTAAATGTGTTATTAAAAGTTGGAAACACAAATTAAGATATTTTAGATGAAATCCAAGCACTCTGATTCTCCATAGATGCAACGGTTCCGAGACATTCAAAGTCCAGAAAGGAACCAAAAACATTGTCAAACATTCCATGTGACTTCAGTGGTTCAACTGTAATCATACAAAGCTCCTAGGACACATTTGTGTGCCCAAAAAACCTAAATTTTTAGTCAACAGCGCAAATTATTGCGTAAATTATTGAGCCAACAGCGCAACACACAAGCGTCACATTGGAAGACAAAGGCAAACACAGTATCTTTTTATGCACAAAGTGTTCTTGGAGCTTTGTATGATTACAGTTGAACCACTGAAGTCACATGAAATGTTTTGACAATGTTTTTGGTTCCTTTTTTTGTCTCGGGACTGTTGATGTCTATGGAGGGTCGGAGAGCCCTTGGATTTCATCAAAATTATCTCCACTGAATACATGTACGTTGTGTTTATGTTGTTGTTGCTTTGTTTTAGCTGCAACCATTGTATTGTAGAAAGTGTATGATGACTGTACTGCACATCCCGCTCACAAATACACTGTTCACAAAAAACAAAGTGTAAAAATTTTTTATTGATGTAATACTGACTGTTTCCCCTTGAAACACAATAAAGTCAACCTCTTTTCCTTGTGGAGGCCCCATTTCTCCTCTTCTGATGACTCTTTCACAGATGTAGGTCATTATGAATTGAATGATATCTGAACAATCGGACATTGAATTTTTGCACATGTGGAGCAGGGAGTCACCCTCGTACTCGTGTCTACTGGGAGAATTAAATTGAATTATTTTTATTATTTTCTACATCATCTACTGAGCAATACATTTGTTGTGCTGGTTTACGTTAAGATTGAATTATATGAATTGTAGGTTCATTTATTCTAGTCGTAGTAGTAGTAAAAAAAAAAAAAAAACACTTAAACCCCAAACACATACGGTCTGTTTCTCTTTGCTTGTCCTTTAGTGATGTCAGTGGTTATTATTGGCAGTGGTCCAGATCTGAAAACCAATGCTCCACCAACCATAATGCAAGTTCCTCACAAAACAATGTCCAGCACCTCCATGCTTATCTTAATGTAGCACAATATGTTGAGAGAAACATTGCTTTGTTTTTTAAAATTTTGTCAAACCAAGTGAAAGCTGATATTACATTTAGAGTTTCAATACTGTGTGCACAGTTTGAATATTTGATGTCAAAAATATAGTCAGAGATTGCTGCTCATTTTTAGGTAACTCCATTACAATTTGGTAACCCCATTTACAACTTGTAATATACTTACATTAAAGGCACAGTATGTAATTTTTACCACCAGAGGGCACCTATTCACAACAAACAAATGCATATTTTTTTATTTCTCTGAATTTGAACATCCAAACTTCCAAACATTTGGGATAATGTAATTACATAAGTCAGTAAAAATAAATAAATAATAATAATAAATAAATAAATATATATATATATATATATATATAATTTTTTCTTATTTTATTTTTTTGTATATATATATATACAACAGTTCTGTCTGGTTCTCGAATCTGATTGGCTGATAGCCGCGAGATATTAAAGTAATATCAGCACTCCTACAGCCTCTTCACCCTTGTGTATTACTCCGCCCACATGAGTGGCAAGCAGAGGACTACAGTTTGACAAATATTGCAGCTGTTGGACAACACAATGTACTTTTGAGGCTTTTTTTTAGGCGAGAATGTAGTTGTTTAGATTGCAACTATGCAGTTTATTTATAAGGATAGTGCCTATTTTAAATATTTATCTTTTCTGAGATTCAGCGCGTTGGCGGCCATCAGCCTGTCATACTGAGCAGAGCAAAGACAGTTGACGTTCTGCCACAAGAGACCGCATAATAAGTCCTTAGGGGAGAAAAACAGCATTTTTTCAGCGTACGTTTCAAACTACAGCTGAATCATTACAGAACAAGTAAGTGACATTCTAAGTCGATCTCTCTCTTTTGTATTTTATAGTCCTGTATTTATGCCATAGTAATCTGGTAGTGTTTGCGTTGCTTTGGCTTTTTAGGGTTAATTATTGTGATCTCCTGATTGCAACAGAGAAATACTGGGAAATCAATCCTCGAGCCAACGCATGCCTCCCACCAGTGCCAATATACAGCTAAAGCGCACTGCTACTCATGTGATATGGCTCATATATATACAACATTTTAATGAAAAATTCTTACACATTGGGCTTTTAAATACTGCAAATAAATTTAACATTTCAGTATAACTCACTTCTGAGAAGTCTTCTCTTCCACTGTCAGGCCAGAGTACACATTTACTATCGGCATATAGGTCAACAAAGTAACTTTTACAGTTTTTTTGGTGCACAAAATTGTTCTTGGAGCTTTGTACAACCCCAAATCAGAAAAAGTTGGGACAGTATGGAAAACACAAATAAAGTAGTGATTTCCAAATTTACTTTGACTTGTATTTCATTGCAGACAATATGAACACAAAATATTTCATGTTTTGTCTTGTCAACTTCATTTCATTTGTAAATATACATCATTTCCTGTCATTCAGACCTGCAACACAAAAAGTTGGGACAGGAGCAATTGAGACTCAAGGCCGCAAGCCTAAACTGAACTACCATGATCTCTGATCCCTCAGGCGGCATGCATCAAGAATTGTCATTCATCTATAAAATTAAACCACACTGAACTGAATTGAACTTAAACTCTAAAAACTGAACTGACACCATTTCAATTCACTATAATCTTCTATGTGAAGCTGCTTTGACACAATGTACATTGTAAAACCGCTATAGAAATAAAGATGAATTGAATCGAATCTATAAGTGATATCACCACATGAGCTCAGGGCTACTTTGGCAAACCTTTGTCAAGTATCACAACACGTAGTTACATCTACAAATGGCAGTTAAAACTGTACTGTGCCAAAAGGAAGCCCTATGTTAACAGTGTCTAGAAGTGCCTTTGACTTCTCTGGGCTCAGAGGCACCTGGGATGGACCATCTCACAGTGGAAACATGTACTGTGGTCAGATGAATCAGTATTTCAGGTATTTTTTTGGGAGAAATGGACGCCGTGTGCTCCGGACCAAAGATGAAAAGTATCATCCAGACTGTTTCCAGCAACAAGTCCAAAAGCCAGGGTCTGTCATGGTATGGGGTTGTGTCAGTGGTAACTTGCACTTCTGTGATGCACCATTAATGCTAAAAAATACATAGAGATTTTGGAGCACAATATGCCACCTTCAAGAAGACAACCTTTTTCCAGGGATGCTCATGCATATTTCAACAAGACAATGCAAAACCACATTCTGTACACATTACAAAGTCCTGGCTGCAGAGGAAGAGGATACAGGTACTTGACTGGCCTGTCTGCAGTCTCGACCTGTCTCCAATAGAGAATCTGTGGCCATTTTGAAGCGCACCATAAAACCCACCTTAAGACTTGTTTGCAGGAAGAATGGGACAAAATTAGACCTGAAACACTTCATCTCTTGGTGTCTTCAGTCCCTAAACGTCCTTTAAGTGTTGTGAAAAGGAATGGCAACATTACAAAGTGGTAAATGCTTTACTGTTCCAACTTTTTTGAAATGTGTTGCAAGAATCAAAATTGAAATACATGTTTATTTTGAAAAACAAAACAATAAAAATCATGAGGAACACATTAAATAATGTTTGTTGTATTGTTTACAATGAAATGCGAGTCAAAGTAAATTTGGAAATCACTACTTTCTTTTTTTATTTGCGTTTTCCTTACTGTTCCCCTTACTTTCTGATTTGGGATTGTTTGATTAAATTTGAACCACTGAAGTCACATTGAATGTTTTAGTTCCATTTCAGGACTTTTTACTGAAAGGTTAATCTGGGAACACAAAGATGTTCTTCAATAGCAGCGTTTTTCTTGGCACCTTTATTTGTAATAGTGTAGATGCCAAAAGTGTCTTTGTTTGTGCCTGATCAGCCTTTCAGCTTCACTGCGGCTCAGGTTTGGGCCTCTTC
The DNA here is from genome assembly GCA_903798115.1 of Danio jaintianensis. Classification (NCBI taxonomy): domain Eukaryota; kingdom Metazoa; phylum Chordata; class Actinopteri; order Cypriniformes; family Danionidae; genus Danio; species Danio jaintianensis. The sequence continues at coordinate 3,185,802 of CAIGQV010018106.1, read as the reverse complement.
AGCCTTTAAGGATAAGTTGGGGATGTTATAGACTATAAACCCTATACGTAGACATCTCATTGGTTTTTGGAACAGAGCCACGGTATCAGGACGGTGTACAGCAGACAGAGTCAGCACCACCGTGAAATAAACACAGTGAAACATTATCAGACTGCCAGCGCTGACAGATTGAGCGTGATGTCACAATTAAAACAAGGTCCCTGTTCAAATACCATGAACATTTTCAGCTTCAGGCGGTGAAGTCATCCGAACGATCCAGCCCAGACCACAGATAACACTTCTATCTTGAATGAGCATGGGAAGGATGTTTAGACGGTCTAATGAAGGACTATCTCTGGAACAAACTGCATATTTCAGAGACATTTGAGTAATCGTTTCTGCAGTGACTATTAGAATGATCATAATTCATAATTAAGCACAAAGCAGCAGCTGCGACGTCTCAAACCCTGGCACAGATGCTTTCGGCTACACTTAAAGGGGACCTATTATGCCCCTTTTTACAAGATCTAAAAAGGTCTCTGATGTCCCTAGAGTGTATATGTGATTTTGGTGACTGTCGCTTTAAATTCATATGAGGGCGGAGCTACAAATGCCTCTGTGTAAGCATAATGGCAGATTCAAAAACAAGACTAACGTCCTATGTTAATGAGGGAGAAATCATCACTGATGGGCAGGACTTTCCCCTTTGATGACATGTACAACGGGAGAATGTCAATCAAAGTGTTCCTGCAGACTGTTTTTATGAAGTGTGATTATAAAAAATTTAATTTATATTTTTTTACCACTAGAAGCTGGTTATAGTCACAGACTGTTGCCACACAATTGTGTTTAAACCTCTTATAAAAGTGATTTTTGCATAATAGGTCCCCTTTAAAAGCACAATATGTTAGATAATATATCTATATAAAATATCTAAAAACCACTAAAACACTAGCAATTTTAACTAGTGTCACTGACTATGTCCTGTATCATCATGCTAACGATGTCACACAACCTCGATTTCTGGTTTGGTTTTATAGAAAACAGGGAAACACCAAATTAATATGTTAATATTAAACACCTTTAATATGTTATTCCTTTTTGTTGGACTGCACCGACAGCCATATAACATTTAAGAACCTTAAAATGTATTTAGCATGATAAAACAGAGCTGCTTCTTGGCTGGAAGAACCAAAAGTGGTGGACTGTGGCATAATAAAAGCATTTCTGCTTTCATGTCATGTCGCGCTCTTTTCTCATCAGCTGTTGCTTCATTATCATGTCGCTCTGACAACTTTTAGGCGTACTCTTCTTCATACGATGATAATATGTTTTGAATACTTTAGCTCACCCATCAACATGTTTTTCTCTCATAGGATGTAATGGAAATGACAACTCCCATGATTACTGAAGGAAATATCCTTTTTATGATATTTTTTTTTTTATGAGGTTTCCATAATCCCGGACCAGGCCGTATCCTGAGCAGCTGCTGTGGTGGTCATGGAGGAGTGGAGAGCATGAGACTGATTCCTGTGAGACCCCAGTGACAGACGAGTCTTCGCTGACGTCCAGCGTTCACCAGCCTCCGGCGCCTAGACTGCAGCTCTGCACAAGACGTTTGGCCATAGGAGAAATGGTCGTGCCCAACTGAGCCTGGTTTCTCTCGAGGTTTTTTTTTCCTTCACTTTCGCAAATTGGTGAAGTTCGTTCCTCGCCGCTGTCGCCACTGGCTTGCATGGTTCGGGACCTGTAGAGCTGCGCATCGATGGATTTGCTCTTCAGTGTTTGGACTCTCAGCAGTGAAAATTAAACCACACTGAACTGAATTGAACTTAAACTCTAAAAACTGAACGGACACCATTCCAATTCACTATAATCTTCTATGTGAAGCTGCTTTGACACAATCTACATTGTAAAAGTGCTATAGAAATAAAGATGAATTGAATTGAATATGATATCTTTTTTAATATTCTAATCATAGAAATAATAATTTTTGTAACTGCTTTCATAACTGATTGCATGATAAAACAGAGAAGCACACTGTACACTCTTGGCAGATGTCCGGTCACAGGTTTCTGCTGAGCCAGCGCACAGCGTGATAGATAAAGGATGGAAAATTACAGAATGTTCTGGTTAACTATTACTGAAGCACTCTCTGGAAAGTACCTGCTGTTGTGTGTAAGTGTATTAGTGATGCGTGGATGGCGGTTATATCCACGGACCCTGCGGATAATCCGTGGGTCGGGCGAGTCGGGTAATAAAAAAATACATTATGATTAATTGCGGGTGGGTCCCGGGTGGATGAGTTTAATTATTAATGATTTTTGCATTGTATTTTTTAAACACATTTGTTAAAGCAGAAATGGAGGCGAAACTGATCTGAGAGAAACTTAAAAAGGGAGAGTTAAAAATAAAACAAAAGGAAGGACAGAAAAGGGCCGCGTGGGAGCATTTTAGCAAAGGTTAACGAGGCTGAATCAAGTGCTGGGTATGTTATAGGCTATGCAACGGCTGTAAAGCGCTTTATATGAAAGCCACAAGACCGGTACCTCAAATATGAAACATCATGTGTGTGCTAAATCGAAAGGCTGGTCAAGTCAAAGTCAGACAAGCACTTTAAGTTCTTACATTCGTCAGGATGCATGTGTGGACCTGTGCTGCCTTGATATACAGTATGCCCCTTCCATGTTGTCTCTGGCAAGGGATACACAGATTAGCTCACTGAATATGCTGTTAATAACGAACGATCCACGCTGACCTATCATTATGCTTAAATCAAAGAATTAGAATTATTAAAGTGACGATCGGGTGCGGGTCGGGTGCGGATATATATATCACATAAAATTATATGTGCGGGTGGGTGGATGATTAGTATGAAGCCGCGGATTCGGGTGACATTTCAGCTGATCTGCGCATCTCTAATGTATGTATGTATCTATGCAGGATTGGACGAGCTAACCTGAGGCCAGCTGTGGAGTGCCGAAGCGTAAGACTCGAGATGCTGCTCGCTGCAGAGCCACTTGGGCTCCAACGAGGTGGAGCTTGAGCTCCAGCGCCTCCTCCTATAAGCTGTTTTAATGCGTTCCCTCACCCCACCCCTAACCCCAACCCCCAGTGACATCACTAGTAGAAGAAGTGCAGCAAGGAGGAGCTAGAGCTCAAGCTCTGCCCATGTGGCTCTGCAGTGAGTACCACTTGTAAGACTCATGTTGTAAAGGGTTTAGCTTTGCAGCCCAGAGCTCTGTATGCTTTATCCATTTGATTCATTAAATTGATTGAACTTATTTGAAGTCTCTGACCGATCATTGAACATGGGGGACTAGGGGATAGTCCAACATTCCACACTCAGTCACTGTGTCATCAAAATATACCTTTGTTTGTTGTGAATAGCCAAAATGACTTACTGTAACTTTAAGTCTATTTAAAATACAAAAACGTGCACAAAGCATATTTAAAAAAATTTTGTGTCAGTGTGTAGTATTTCATTCTTGTATCTTATGTAAGGATTTTATGTCTGAAACTATCAGAGTGTATTTTCTGGCTTATTTTCTTCTACGGAGAACATTTTAAGAGTAATCTGCTTTTACTTTACATGATATACCAATAAGTCTACTTTAACTGGCAATTCTTAAACCCACAAACAGAATGTCTTGATTTTGTTCTTGAGACAAATCCAATCGTCTTCCAGATAATTCCCTGCATGTTTGCTTTATGGCTTTATGAATTAACCTATGTTTGATGTTTCATGTCAAAGTCTGGTGTGTCTTTAACTAATGAGCACTCTTGACCATGTGGACTTCAAGAAAATAAACTCTCGTAAAACACAGTGTTCACTCTCATTGGTTTATTTGAGTCAAATGTGCACATGAATTACAGTAGATTTCTGTCATTTCTGACATTTCACCACAGTATTTGATAACATTCGGTGATGGAAATGATGGTAGCTTAGTGTAAATGAAGTATTTATACAAACAGCATCCTTGTCTAGTAAAGTCAAATTTCACAGGTACCAGTTTATGCAAAATATTAATACTGTTTACAAGTGATTTATCTTGTATTTCTTCTTTTTTGCACATCACGCTGCTATGTTTCCAATTCCATCCACCTTTTTAATGTGTATTTTTTTTTAAATATTGCATAAAAAAAGCTTAATGGAAATGCCAAATGCACATAAATTTCAAAAACGCACATTAAAAAAATGGATCGATTTCATAGTAAAATATCTCAAATGTTGTTTTGGTCATTCTAAAATCCCTTAGCCAAAGTCTGTCAACACAGTAGTTCAGTATTATTACCTACCAGAACGGTCTTAAGCGCCTGCACTCCCAAAAAGTGGTCTCACACCTCTAAAAACCATCTTGAATTTATTGCATTTCATCTTCATCTTCTGAGGTGCAAGTGATTTATTATATAAAAAAAGAATTCCATTTTCTTTTTGATATTTGCTGCCAATTTATTAGAAAGTGAGGATTTTGTTCTGTTTGACTTATTGGATGGAAATGGTGCTTTATTCAAAGTTGTAAGCTAAAAAAGGACCACAAATACACAAAAAATGTCAGCTTAAGAGCTATGCTGGAAAATAAAATTAATTTTATCTAGTTAATAAAAACATCCATGCAAGAATGGATTGTTGCTGACTAATGAAACCAACCACAAAGGCTGACGATGTACTTGTGTCCGGTCGGTGTCCTGATATTTTATCTTACCTGTCAGATTATGCTACCAACCCTGTGCTTGAATGGTTCTCAGTTTTGGGGTTATGGATTGGAGTAGTCTAGAGCAATATTACAGCCTCATATCACTGCACTACGCTGGTAAAACAATCTGATGGGTAGCATATTTCATCATTAAAATGTGCTTTCTGAATGGGATGCAAAGAGCATATCTTGACAGTTTGCTCAGGCCCACTTTTAGCTTTGTGTTCAACAGAAGAGGATCAGTAAATAATGACAGAAGGTAAATTTTGGGTGAGTAATCCCTTTAAAATCATTCTATGGGACATAAAAGTCGCTCTAACTCAACTAGTGTTATTTATTTGCCTACTAATGAAATCTAGGAACAGTTTGGTTTTTGAAGTGGGGACCAAACATAACTCCATTGTCATTCTCTTGGTACAAAGTGAGCTTACAGCAACAAAAAAAGTCTGTTTTAAGAGGCAGTAAACCACATTAATGATCAAAAGGACGAATCTCATTCTAACGACATGTTTTACAAACAAAATCCCTTTATCTTCTCGTTTTACCGAACTGCAAACGTGTACAAGGACAGCTAATAAAGAGATTTCTATTCATAGTCTCAGCATTAAGTTCTTGGCTTCCTTACGAGCCAGACGCTCTAAATTCAATATTTATATCCCTCTTCTGTGATAAGTGCTGATTCTATGTATGGTAACAGCTCACAGGTATGTGCCCGAAAGAAAGCCTTCGCCTTGGCCAGAATGCTGACAGACAGCTTCACCCCCCCAATCACTTTTTTCTTTGCTCCGTTGTGCTCTGATTAAATTCCCCAGCATTGTTTGTTCAGTGATTCACACTGTAAGCTCCACTGTTGTATATATAATGTGCTCATGACTATGGCATGTAACTTATTCAGCACACGCTCATTCTACAGCGATATGGGTGCGTGATTTATGTAATGACATGCAGGGGGGCTTAACTTTTTATCTTTTTCATTGTCTGACTCGTGCTTGCCAAAAACGTGACACAAGACAGGTGTCTCGAATCTCTCGAATATTGCTTCGCTGCAAGAGTGAATATGTTTTGACTTATGTTTGCATATACAATGCATTTTGTGCCTGTATCACTATTTTTTCAATACAGTTTTCAATACAGGATTTCAATACAGTCCACCATCATTGTCTGGCTACCAACATTCTTCAAAATATTAAGAGTTCAGATGCAAAAACTTCAGCCTCCTATGTTTATGTTCAGTTATTTAACTTTAAAGGCAATGAAAAGAACTTATTTCTCACTATAAAAGTAAAATTACTGAGCCTACACACTGGAGAATAATGTCAGAGTCAGAGAATAATGCTTTTTTAGAATTTTAGAATAAAATATCATTTAGAAGTTTTTGCATCTAAACTATTCATATACTCTATTATGTCCAGCAAAAGAAAGAACCTTTGTTTGAAATGATTAGTTCACCTAAACATGAAAATTCTGTTATTATTACTCATCCTCATGTTGTTAAAATCGCCTGATACCTTCATTCATCTTCAAACACAAATTAAGGTATTTTAGATGAAATCCAAGACCTCTCTGATCCTCCATAGACAGCAATGGTCACGAGACGTTCAAGTCAAAACATTTCATGTGACTTCAGTAGTTCAACAGTAGTTCAACTGTAATTATAAAAAGCTCTATGAACACTTTTGTGTGCTAAAGAAGCTGTAAAATAACTCCTGATTTAAAATTAGGGTGCACATTTACTACACGGAATACGATGCTTGTATGACAATAATGCCCATAGTAAACGTGTACCCTGACAAACTAACACAGGAGACTAATGTAATGTGCAATCATATAGCATTTATAAAACTTTGTTTTTCTTTGCACTGTAAAAAGCAATTATTTACTTTACTTTAAAACGTAAACCTGTTCCCTTAAAAGCGGAAAGTTGAATTTACTTAAAAAAAGAAGGGTAAACCCAATGTAAATTGACTTAATTTTACAATTATGCACATAGTTCATTTACTTAATAATTTTAAGTCAATGGTAAGGCAAAGTAAAGCCAACTAACTGCTTTTAAAGCATCAGGTTTACTCACTTTTTTAATAGTAAATCGTAAATAGTAATCGTTTTTATAGTGGGAACCCCCTTTTGGAACCTTTATTTTTAAGGGTGGACTCACTGTACAGTATGTAGAAACATTTTAATACCACTGAAATCAAACAGTCCAAGTAAAATTGCATGGGGAAGCCTAACAATCCCGTATTACATAATTATTTTCATTCAGCTCAATTCAAATACCAGTTTGTGTTTTCTCAGGGAGCAGCGCAGACATAATTGAGCTTATCTGACCAGCACTGACCCGCAACATGAATCATTCTGCGGCGGTTTGATAAGAGGCCAGAAACTGCTGATGTAAAATGATGATGTTTATTAGCAATTATTAAGTGATTAGCTTTTAAAGCAGACTCTGACTCTACAGGCATGGTTCATTGGGTCTGCGTGAATGGATCACAAAGCATTGAGTGATTCATTGGCAGAGATACAACTGAAGCAAATGACACCATGTTCATTCGTTTGACCTGTAAAGTAAACAGAGCTTTACTTTAGCTGTAGAGTCAAAGTGAGCGACATAAATACAATATAAAATCGCACTCTTGTTTTAAGTTTAAAAGTTCAGTTTACCTAACCTTTCTCTTATCTTTGACACCAGATTAAGTAAAGTTGCGCTTGTGCCTCTTGCTCTGTTGGAAATAGTTCAATGCTCAAAAAATGCTAACAACTGTACTACAGTAAAAGGGTTTTCTTTTTGATTCCATCATTTAAAATATGGATGGCAACATTACAATGACGTCAGAAGAGAAACTTCCCCAAATCTGATTTAAAGTGCTTCCAGCTGGATGATTTTGATTTGATGTTAATGATACGGATCATGTCTGTTTTTGTTGGGTCAGCTACAATGATCGGAAGATGACTTCAGAGTAGGACAGGGCAAATATTAAATATTAACACTGAAACTGCCAACTTCCAAAGTTAAATAAATTTTATATATATAATATATAGAGATACATTCAAATATTAAATACAACAGTGGCGATTTAAAAAAAGCAACAAGCATGAAATTACTTTCAATTTGATGAGAGATGAAAAAGAGCTCAGATCCATACAATCACTGCAATATCAGATCAATTTTTATAAACATTTCATAATCTGTTCTGCTTCATATCCACCAGAGATGTTAAAATACTGTTATTAGATTTTTATTTCTAGTGCAATCCTAAGCACAAAATGAGACAGATAAACAATGTGAGCTATTGATTTATATTATCAGTTGAGTTGGGTGTCACTGAAAAATTCATTGAAATGTTTCCACTTGGGTTCTTTTATTACTGTGAAATCATTAATAAGATTTTGTCTAAGGCCAGATGAAATGTGATACTAAATCAGTAATATTTCTTCACCAAATGAAGTAAGAAAATTATAGAGTCATGTCAAAGTAAGACCTCAGATCAATAAAACATTGACGGTGTGTTCCAAATAAGATATATATATCACCCTCCGAAGGGCACTTTAGTGTGAAAACAATCATGGCTACCATATTAAAGTGTAGTTTTAAACTGAAGTGCTTAATACTGGCTTCTTCGAAGGGCCCAGAAGATTTTGACGAGTACAACTCATGGACACTTTGGGTATCCATGATCCTTTGCACAGGTAAGTTCCTAGGTAGGAAAGTATTCTGGCCCAGATTTGCCATAAAGCTGGCACAGCAGGCATTCATCTGGCACTGACATACAGCATGTGCGCCAAACATGGCCCAGGTGGCACCGTCTTTAAGGCGGCACATAAGACTTGTGCCAGATATCAAATGTAGTATTTGGCCCAGATGTTAAAAATGTATATGTGGGCCACGTAAGCTTGGCCTATCTTGACCCACATTTAAAGTACATTTAAATTATTTTTGAGTAAAGAAAAAATTCTGCCAATCGGGTCACTTCGAGATAAAAGCATGTCCATAAAGCGAAATGCTAAATGGATTTATCAAATTCATTGCAGTTGTGACACACCAACATATATGGCCCAGTTGTTTTGTTTGGCCCTTGTATTGAAGCCAGACTTGGTCCAATCATGTACTGTAATTCATTTTGGCATGTGGGCCAAGCAAAAGCTGATTGTGTGGGCCAGATCTAGGCCAGAGAAATTTTGCTATGTGGGTTGCTTGGTGTCAAACACCATGTTCCATTTGGAAGGGCTCATTCCCATGCCCTAATCCCATCAAAGTCTGAAGGGTAAACCCTTCAAAGGGATTAGGGCATAGGGATGAGCCCTTCTAAATAGAATATTTACACTCACTGGCCACTTTATTTGGGACACCTGTTTAACCGCTTGTTAATGCAGATATCTAATCAGCCAATCACTTTGCAGCAACTCAATACATTTAGGCATGTTAATCGCCCAACACTGCCACCAATCTTGTGGCGCTAGTTCCAGCAGGATCCCATGCCATGTCACATAGCTCAAATCCACTCGGTCTGGTTTCTTAAACATGACACACTCTAAGAAATGCTGGGTTATTTAAACCCATATGAGTAAAATATGGACTAACCCAAACATTGGGTTAAGTTTGGTCCTATAAACTGAATTCAAAAATGAACCCAGGAGTTTTTAGTTTAGTCCGTATGACGCCCAGAATTGGGTTGAAATAACCTAACATTTTTAGAGTGCAGTGAGTTGACTAAACTGAAATGGCCTCACAGATCTCAGTGAAGTAACATTGTGGATGTGCTGGAAATGGAAATAGCCATTGGATCAAAATCTCTTGTTTCAACCACCTTGTTCAATCTCACAAAGATTTAAAGCAGATTTGAAAATAATAAATGACTAGAAAGAAAAACCAAAATGCAACCCATTTCTTTGCAATGTTGTGTCAACTACCTCTCAAAATAGTGTATGCAACTTATTTATTTATCGTAACTTTTGTGCTTCATAAACTTGTTTCTTAACTTTGAACTGAATGATTATATGATCATGTACAATTTTTCATAAGAGGTAGTCTCCGGACAACTATTGTTCCTGTTTTTGCTGGCGACCTGGGCTCCTGGTAGGATGAGCTCAGACTACGCTTGATTTACGCTGCTCTATTTCCTGTCCTTGGCTCAGTCACTTTCTGCCTGAAGTGAAGCCTCATTTGCAGCAGACCTGAAAACATGTCCTTCAGTCATCTTCAGGGACGTGGAATGCAAAACATCTGCAATCCAACAAGGTGAAGAAATGTTTCTGAATTACACCAGAACATTGGCACATCTGATTTCCTACCGTCAGAAAGACAATCCATTTGTTTATGTTTGGGGATCAGTGTTCCCACTTAACCCTAAAATTAGTTCTGGATCAAATTACTTACGGAACTCGAACAATTTGGCTGTTATGTCTACATTTCTGTTTTGACATGAATCCTTGTCAAGCTGTGAAAGTTCAAAAGACGTTGGTTCAGCCCATTGCTTAGAGAAATTGATCAACCAAAAAAGGGAAAGCATTTAAGATCACAATCTGATGTGGGGAAAAAAGATATTCAGAAAAAAGTCTGGTAGCTATACCTTGTGAAAAGCCCACTTTGACATATCTCAGCAGGCACAGGACATCAACATGTCGTCAGATTGACGTTGTACCCCAACGTCGTGGGACATTGCATTTTGTTTGGAAATGAAAATCGGGTTGACGTCAAAACCCAACGTCAGGCTGATGTCAACGTTCAACGTCGGACAGACGTTGCATTTTGGTTACTTTCCAATGCAACCTTAAGACAACAAAATATCAACGTCTAATGATGTTACAGCTTGACGTTGTGTGGACGTCACCAATATGACATCTATCAGACATTGGATTTTGGTTGCCATACCTGACGAATAAATGTCAGTATTTGACGTCAATATGACGTTGGTTTAAGATGTTGGGTTGATGTTGGATTTTAGTCACTTTCCAACACAACTTAAAATCAACCAAATATCAATGTTATTTCACATCGTTATTGGACGTCAAAATTACATTGTCCTTAGACGCTGGTGTCCTAAATCTAACCTAACATTAACATCTTATAATGTTGTGTGCCTGCAGGGATGTATAATGCAAACCTTTTATGGAAATAATATAGTTTAAAAGAATGCATAGTGGAGATCAAAACTGGAAAGTAAAATTTCTAAAGGTTACAGCAGTAAAAATATTAGAAATTGTACACTCTTGCTTTGAATGACTTCAGCACATCTGGAACCACAGCACATCACTAGTGTCTGATAGGATATCTCTAGTCTCACAGCATATCACTAGTTTATTTTCACTCACTGTGCCATGACGTAATTTTCCAGAAGTTTTGTAGATCAGGGCTCTAGATTTAAAACTGTGCATTCACATAGCCACCAATGAGTGTTTTAGAATTTGATCTGGCCGCTCTGCCAATGACATTGTGCTTTCACAGCACCGCCAGCGAGAGCATCACCGCCCTGTTGTTGGCACTGTTTTCTATCGAAATAAACCAATTAAATGACGTCTGTGTAATGAGGCTTTTGTGTCCACGTTTAAGTGCTAGTCTAATTTCAGCGTGCCATTTATAGAAGACGTTTAATAGCCTTGGTCTTCACGTTAACGTTAATTTATGCGCATCCTACATTACAAACTGGGAAACCCGCCATAGCATTAATCAACCTCTGTGCTTTGTTTTGCTGGGGAACTAAAGTGGACAGAACCAAAGCTACTGGACTGTATACTATCTGAACTCTCCTTGATGCTCACAACGACCAAAACTTGCCGCACCGCTTTCACTGGCTCCCATTGAAAATGAATGACTTATGGCTACTTTGACACTCTTGCCGGTGTGAACGTACGGTAAGAGTATTTTCCCAGTTTGATGACAAGTGAAGTTTATTCATAAACTAATTTCGAGAGGATCACGTGCTTATGATTGCTTGCGGCTGGTCCCGCATTATCCAATTTATGATTCACCAATCAGACAATTCCTAAGCCACTATAAATACCCTAAGTTCCATATAACAGCCATCTTCGTTTTGAAGAATCCCCCCTTCCACCCCTACTCCTCCTCCTTTCCTAAATGGGTGTCACTGTTGCCTCACAGCAAGAACGTCACTGGTTCTAGTCCTTACCAAGCCAGCTAACGTTTCTGTGCAGAGTTTACACGTTCTCCCCGTGCTCACGTGGGTTTCCCCCGGGTTCCCCGGTTTCCTCCCACCGTCCAAAAACATGCAACTTAAGTTAATTGACTAATCCAAATTGGCACCATAGACATGCTCTTAGTAAGTAGTTTTCTCTTAAGAGCAATCAGGAGGGAGCCCCGGGCTCGAGGATCTTGTGAGCTCAGGGCTCTACCCCGGGACAACATGCCAAACAAGCTTTATAATCAATCATCAGCTAAGTGTGAACTCTTGAAACATAATGTTTCACATCAAACCCAATATAATTAGATTTGCTTTCATCACTAAAGTGAACAATGGTCCAGTTCTCTGTCCACACAACATGCTTCTCAGCAAAGGTTAAAGTCGCCATGAAATCTAAATGTACTACTCTTATTTTTATGTTTATATTAGTTCTTGTTATAAATGATGGATCTGTGTGCTTAATTATTTTGTACAAATTAATTTGCCCTCATAAACTTTAATCAAATACCATTCGCTTCCACTCGAAATGACTTTCATCACTTCTTGGGTCACAAGGAATGAATAAACTGAAAGGCTCGTCTTTTTGGTCACTTTGTCCAATCTCATATTAATCTTGAGTACCTACAGGGGCTGTTTACACCAGGTCACTTCATGTGTTTTTAACTGGATAGATATCCGATCGTGAAAAGGACAGGTCTAAATGTCCTCTGAAATGTATTCAAGACAGATATAAGTCAGATCACTCAGACCACTTCAGGAGGTCGTCTGGGATGCATTTCAGACAAAACGGAACAGGTCTAAATGCATCTGGTTGTTGAAACAACATATAAAAATTTTACTCCTCCAAAATAAATAAAAAATAACCATGAGAGCGCACGTGTTGTGGGCTATATGATCTGATATACAAGAGCAAATGCATAAACAACGGAAGGCCACTGGTAATAGTTTGAGATGTATGTTTTATTTACAATTTTTCATTTTGTTTTATTTTTGACCATAAAATGATGAAATTAAATTGTTAAATTAATATCAGATGGCATCATTAACAACAGAAGCAGCACACACCTGTAGCCAATCTCTGAGAAAAGAGAGGAATAATAATACAAAAATAAAGCATTTCTTTCATACAAAAGCATGTTGTTTTGTTTTTGGGAGTGTATGTTATACACAAATTAAGTTAAACCCTTTACAGTTTTGAATGATGTCTTGTATCTTTATGACAAAAATAGATGTTTAATTTGGCCTATAATGAAAGTAATCACGGATCCTGCCTTGTGCGCTTGTAATGATGTTTTACAGCCTGCATATAAAATAATTTGAATGCCAAATTATTCAAATAATATAATGAATTAAATCAAATACAGTGTATTCGATGCTTTAGTCAACATAACTTAGTTAAACTTGCATATAGCGTGGGATTTGAATCATATCTGTTTAACAGAGACACATTTATGCGGTCAAGTGTAAATGGAAACGTTTGTACAAATCAGATAGCTATCCAATTAGAAAAATAGCATGAATAGAGTAGTACTGCATCCATATTTTCACTGAAAAGTCTTTTGTTTTTAAATACTTTTATCTTTCTAATTCTCTCTGGAAATAAACAAATGCCTGGAGGCCTGTCATGGGTGAAACTAAATTGCTGGCACCAGGCCAGAAAAAGACGAGTACAAAACTTATCAGTGCTTTCAATGAAATAACGTTTGCTTAGGTCGCAGACATTTTAATACACAGATTTTCGAAAACCGTGCTTTGTCAAATGCAAGCTGATGTCTATGGAAGACAGCAGTAACAATATTTTTTACACGTACTATTACAATGTGTGTTATTCACAATCAATACACACTGTATAGGTAACTATAACATTTACTCTATTATACTACCGGGTAAACAGCCATTTACATTTAGTCATTTGGCAGTAATTTAGTCATGTACTTTTATGTAGTTTAGGAGAAGTTGATGAATTGACGTGTTATAAATCCAGCAGCTCTAATCTCCACTGCAGTGCATGGGGCTGTGGCGTGTCATGTCATAAACTAGATGGGTCGCCATGGAAATATAAAAGTGATGCGTTCTAAATAACTCATAAAGGGGAGTCAGCTGAAGATGTAAAATTAACTATGTTTATCCTCACATCCAAAAGCACACTTTTTTGGACTCATTCTCAGCTCATGAGAAAATCACAGATAAAAGGATCACTCTTCACTCTTAGTTACCTAACCAAAAGCCAGACTCGAAAAAAAATTGCAAAAGATTTTTGCCTCTAAATTATTTTTTGAAACTCGACCCATACCTGAACATGAGAGTACAACTTTTTAACACTGTAAATAACTCTCTGAGTACATGAAATACAATTAGACCACCCCTTTAATTGGTTTGTCTGAATATTATGAAATTTTACAACCATGTGCAGATTAACACCAATAACTGGGAGCATCTGAAAGTGTTATAAATTTTTTATTGACTTTTATTTAATTTGTGTTCTTAATTCTGTACTTTTTTAAACATCTCATATAATATTTAATACTGTGCTTTAGAACATACATGACTTGTGAAATGTCCTTAAAACACAGCACTTGTTCTCTTATTTTGACCTCTGCTGTACCTAATGCACCTTTAAGATTTGGAGTACATTGCAAACGCTCATTTAAAATAATAAAGTGCACTTAAAAATAGACTTAAAAATGGTCCTCTGTTTTTTGAGAAACCTAATAGGAACACAAAGATTTCAGTTGGAATCTTTGTTTTCCCACAATCCTCTGGTCTGGTTACTTGACATTTTGATTAATGACGCTCTTGCAGTGCGCTCCTTTTAATAGTTTTCCTAAGACACTGTTATTGTTGTGTTATTGTTTTCAACCCCCTGAATCGCAGCCAATATGGCGTGTTGACTCATGGGAAGAGCACTTGACATGGCAGGCGACATCACGCAGCATAACTCATGTGACGTCAGACACTTCAACAATGTTTTTAAAGCTGTCGCAGGAATTTAAGTGTTGTCATTTCAGAAAATTATGCTCTTAGCAATGACCTCTATTTAACAAGTGTCTGACCTCCATTTATAACGACGCCTTCTGAGATGTCAAAGCAGATGCTTTACTAGAGTCAACTCAACCCAATGTGTGTCAGTAATATATCACCCATAATAGTACCTATTGCTTCATCCAAATCAATTTTACATTTCGCTTTTGTTTGACTTACAATTTGGCCAGTTCTATGTTTTATGCCTTACACACACGTTGCTGTGAAGTCAAAAGTGGAACAGACTTTACCTCATAAAAATCACAATGTGTGTGTTTACTCAGTTTAAATCAATCAAACGATGGCCAGTCAAGTTCTCACACTATTCCTGTCACCAGGTTAAACCCTGGACAGTATACCGTTAGTCTGCATTAAGTGTTATTGCTGCTGTAACCAATAGCAAAATGATCACATCACTGGGAATAAGGCTGTGAACAATTCTCAGCAGTCCCCCTGTAAAGTGCATAAACATAGACTATTAATTCTTGGACTTCATCATGTGATAAGGAACATCTGAGATTTCTTCCCCTTATTTAAATCCAGACATTTTAAATTGAATTTAAAACATATTCTATAATTGAATTTGATATTTGTGGTAACTATAAACTTCAAAATAGAAGTACTTCATTAGTTGTGCCAGAAGTAAAATGGTTAAAATCCAATTGTATTGTTATGTTATCCATGTTGTATCAGGCAAATCATATAAAATGGCTTAAGAACCATTCTTAAGCCCATTTAAGAATTAAGCACAAAAAAGTAGAAAATTCATGGCAATGCAATTCCTGGCTCCATGTCACCAGGAAGCATCACACCTCTACTAGCACGTGCTGTGCCTCTGCTGTGTAAATACTGCCAGTCAGTGTCTTTTAGCCATATCAGTTTGAGCCTGAATCAGACAGAAAATGAAGAGGACACAGCTGAACGTTATGCCTGCTAAAATCTGAAAACTGTCTTTCATATATATTCGGATTATAAGCTTGTGTAAGTAATATAAAACGTTTACATATCTTTTGAGATGTAGAACACAGGGAAAGCAGCCGCATAAAGAGACACGGCAGCGCTGCTGAAGATTGTGGGTGTATACAGGGGTTTGATGGATCAATATGAATTTGTAGCTAAATTGTTATATAAGCATTTTGTATAATAAGCATAAGCATATTGTAATAAGCATTTCCTGTTGTTTGCATCCTTGCTACAACATACTGTTAACGCTAGAAACTAGGGTTGTCAGGATACTGGAATTCGGTACCAATCGATACTGAAGTTTTAAAAACGTCCATTTCCCACTGACATTTGAACGCTACTGAGCACGTTCTTAAACAGATCTGATTTGCCGTTGTGTTGACGTGCTCAACAGAAATGACTGTGATTGGCCGTGAAGGTCATCAGTTCACCGAACTCACAACAATTTACTTGGTGTAACCACAGATACAGGGACACAGGAGTGTTTCTAAGTCACGTCGATCAGCTGGTTTGTCTATAAGCTGACATATGAGCCATCTGCTGATGAATCACCGCTTTAAAACGCTCCAGTGTCCCTGTATTTGTGGTTACACGCAGTAAACAGCGGTGAGTTCGGTGAACTGATGAGCTTCACGGCCAATCACAGTCATTTCTGTTGAGCATGTGAACACAACTGCAAATCAGCGGTGTTTAAGAACATGCTCAGTAGCGCTCAAATGTCAGCGGGAAATGGACGTTTTTAAAATTTCAGTATCAATTGGTACCGAATTCCAGTATCGTCCAACACTACCATAAACTATGCATTTAATAGATCAATTTTAACAAATAAAAATACTTACAGGTTGTGGCTCACAATCCACAGCTTCTTCTCTTATGGTTGAACTGCTCCTTCTTTGAGGACTTTTTAGCCGAATCCAGCACTGAACTGGAAGAGATTCTGGAAGCCGTCCATTGTCAAATGCTAGCTATATCTTTTTTATAATTCTCTGGAACATAATTAAAATTAAATTGTAAGCACTTCTCTCTTTGTGTTGTGTCCTTTGGAAGCCCAAATACAGAAACAGGAAGCTCTGTGGAAATAGCAGCGTTTGGACAGCACTTTAGTTTTCTTTGCTATAACATTACAGTGCCTCTGGCCACGCCCCTTCCCTGCGTAGGGTGTATGTGTGTAACCTGAAGGGTTTATGATCTCATTAACCCGGATGTATTTTTTTGTAGTCCCCAAACTTCGTTCGCTGTAGGCTTTGCTATGCTAACTCTGTAAAAGCCAATGTCTCCCTTTGCATTGAACTTTGAGCGTATTACATTGAGAGATGTTGTTTATGTTCACACAGCTACATTACACATCAACTAAAGTTTAAAATATGATATTGTAGTGGACCACCCCTTTAAATACAGTTGAAGGCTAATTTATTAGCCCTCTTGTGTGATTTTTATTATTTTTCAATTATTTCCCAAGTGATGTTTTAACAGAGCACACAGTATTTTTTTCCACAGTATTTCTTATTATATATATTTTTCTAGAAAATAAATCTCTTTTAGTTTGGTAACTTAATAACATACACTGTAAAAAATGCAGGGTTCCACACAATTCATTCATGTTGATTGATTAAGTTATTGTAACACATTTCTGTGGACTGAACATAAAACAATTAAGTTTCCCCCCAAAATCCCAAGAATTGTGTTGATTCAGCTCATTTTAAATAAGTAGTTTGAACAAGCAGCAAGAATATATTTTTTAAGTGTAGTTATTTAATCTTTAAAATGCCCTTTAAGCATATATCCCTACATCTTGCAAAATAACTAGCAAAATATAATGTATTGCCACCAAAGCAAAGACAAAAGAAATCAGATATTAGAAATGAGTAATTAAAACTATTATGTTTTTAAAAAGTTATGTTTCTCTTTGTTAAAGAGCACTTGAGAAATATTCGAAAAATAATAACAATTTCACAGGACTAACAAACGGTGCTTTTTTATTCACAGATGTTTTATGCGTTATTACAGTTACATCTAATTTGCATCTTTGGATGGAAACATAGATAGTGTCTTTAGTTGTGGTGGTTACTTTGATGTATAATGACCACGACTTTATACATATTTTCTCTTCATTATTTCCTACTTAGCATCATTTTCCTATCTTTTCATTACACCGACAGCCCTCTGCACCTGCTCGAACTCTCATTTGTTTAAATATTCAGGCCCACCACATCTTTGTATAGACCATGCTGCAATAAAACGGGAGAAATGAGCTGAGAAATCTCAGCTGCAGTGCCAGCTTATTATCTGAAGGGCTCTTGTAGCCCTGTTCTAATACCTCTCCTCACTTCAAAAGCTGAAACAGTTTCCTGCAGCCTGCTGCAGTGTGCCGGTCCTTATATAGACAGCAGACATTAGGTAAACGCAAGGTAGACATGAGGTAAACTGAAAACAGGCACTTTTCAGTCAACAGCTGTATTCATAACTGCGATATGCCTCTCTGCACTGGCACTGGGGTGCACCGCTGCAAGATTGTGTGTATAACTGTTTTATGTGGACAGTGGGGTGGTCGGGTTTACAAAGTAGAGTCATAAGCAGCTGTTTGAACAGAGGAAAATGCAGGCTGTGTGGTATTACAGATATTTGTATTGCTTAGACTTTTAGGTCAGAGACCCTCTGCAAAACAATGCATGTGCCAAGACTGCATGTGTTCTTATTAGATGAAGTCTTATCGATGGACACAGCGTTCTCCAGCTTTTCTTTGAATTGCTTTATCAGCCCAGAAAAGACATATATCTCTTCTGTTTCCAGTCCTTTTCATTCCAAATGTTCCATCACATAACTAAGTTCTCCATCAATGTGTCCATGTAAAACCATTTCAACCATGTTTTTGCGAAAAGCAGTAAAACAGCCTTTCTGTCCAATTACGGGACTGTAGTGCGATGCAAAAACTCTGTTCCTCCATACAACACCTCGCATTCTCTTGGCTCAAAATAACTGGCATCTGGCTGAATCAGCCGTCAACCCCTGAATCAGTGCATTAACTGGGTCAGCAGATAGCAGGCTTATCCCTTTTCACTCAGGCCAAACATAGCATTCAGCTTGTTTTAAAACGGTCTGCTTATTGGATATTAAGTTCACATGTGATTGTGTTAGTATGGGAAACCTTTTGCTGAGGGGCTTGCCTCTCGTCTTAGAATAGGTTAACATCATGTTTTTTAATTTTTTATTCAGTGTTTCTTATTATGGGAATAAATTCCCAGCCTTAATATTAAATTGTGCTAAGGACATAAAATTATAGCTCAAATTGTTAATGAAGGGTATGCTGTTATTTAAAAAAAGAAAAAAAGAAACCCAACAGGATTCAAATATGATCCACTTATTTAACAAAAAAGAGGAATAATGCACATATAATAATAATAATAATAATAATAATATATAAGATTATAATGTTTCATGCCCAAATAACTATATATTTCTAGACAGTACACTACATAGTGCATTATGTATTTTGGACACAACTTTATGGTGAGGAATCAACACCCTAGCAACAAGTATTAGAGAATACTCTAAACAGCACATGCCATCAATCCTGTACACAATATCTCGTAATAGCCTAGCAAATACATCAATACACACTTTGAGAAACTAATGACATTTATGCTTTCCTAAAAAAACATCAACATCCAAAAAAACTTTCCATTTTACAAAAATCTCTTTTATGGTGGAAAAGATTCTTCAAAAGTTCTTTACAAGAAGCAAGTCTTCATTCAAAGAATTCTTCACGAAAATGTTCTTTAGAGAACTCAAGAAGGCTCTCCTTTTCACAGCAAAAACTCTATTTTGGAACCAGTATTTCATAACACTGGGAATCAGATAGCAAACACATCCTTAGCACTTTTTCACCAAGGCAGATCCAGTGCTGGTTCAGGGCTGGAGCCTACTGTAGTTCCAAATCAGTTCTTTTTCTTTCAACACCCAAAGCACAGGCTCTGAACCAGGAAAAGTGGTTCTTCAGCTGAAACCAAAACGTTGGGTCAAAAGCTGATGGTAGGGATACCGTAAGCAATGAGACGAACAGAATTGTTTTGAGCACCATATTACCTTCTTATCTGTCTATTCAAATTAGGGTGCGCTGTATGAACACATTATTCTCCCTTGTATTCTCTTACAACTTATTGCATGAACAAAATGAATTCACTGTATGGATGCTGATGAAGGTTTGATGAGAGTTGATGCTGCATTTGTATTTGATGTTTCCGCATTTGTGTTGATGGGAAAAATGAGATGTATCCAGTTAAGTCAGACCTGCCTCTACAGTGTAGAGTGTACCAACAAATGTCCTAGAAACACCCTGGCAGTCACAGAGATGCTTTAGCATACACATAATAACCCCTTTCTAAATTTCATAGAAACTGCACAGCAAGCAATATCCAACCAAGCTTTCAGAACCTAGCAACACCCTAGGAAACACATAGCCCTAAAAACTGCATAGCAACCGGCCAGAACCCCTTAGCAAATGCAAACCAACCAACTCTCTGAAAACCCAATTAAGTATATAGTAAAAGCTACCACCCAGAACGTCCCAGCAACTATGTGTGAGCCCTTCTCAGACTTCCCTAGACAATACAGAACAACACTCTAGCTACCACCCAGAAAACCTTAGCAAGAACCTAGAAACACCCAAGCAAACTCGATAAGAACAATCTACCGACTGCCGTAACACTAGCCATATTGCAACCCTATCTCCACCTGCTTTAAAAACTGAACACTCCAGAAACTAGCTAGAACCCTAACAAATGCAAAGGAACACTTTCTCTGTATAGCCAAAAAAACTTCATACAGTAGCAACAACCAAGCTACCACCCTGAACACCCTAGCAACTGCATACCATCTTCTTTCTAAAAGCCCTAGAAACTTCATACTGTAGCAACCAATCAGAACACCTTTGACAGCACATAGCAATGCCAAAACCAAACCAAATCAAATCAAATCAAAGTTTATTTCTAGAGGACACTTAATTACAACCATTAGTTGACCAAGGTGCTGTACAGTAGCAGTAGCAGGTAAAAACAGCAATACACTACAATAAAAAGAACAATATAAAACAATAGTAACAACAGTCAAAGTTTCAAAGAAAGAATCAATTTAGTATAGCCTGGAACCGCCATTAGGGAATATTAAATGCACTCAAAAAAAGATGAGTCTTTAACATTGATTTAAAAATAGATCAAGTGGGTGCTATTCTGATTTTTAATGGTAACTTATTCCATTGTTTCGGCCCCTGCATTTGAGACGAGATTGGGGTGTTTGCAATAGATGGCAGTCGGAATTTGATCTAAGTGATCGGGTTTGGGCCTTAGTAGTGATCAGATCAGAAAGATACAGTGGCGCTAGGGTATACAAAGTTTTATAAAAAAAGAGTAAAATTTTATACTCTATTCAGAAATGAACCAGCAGCCAATGTAGTGATCGCAATATTGGTGTGATATGGTCATATTTGTGGCTACTCGTGAGCAAACGGGCGGCTGCATTTTTGGACCATTTGAAGTCTAGAAATAGAAGATGAGGGTAGACCAATATATAAAGAATTACACTAATCTAATCACGTGGAAATAAAAGCATGAATAGTCATTTCAAAACCCTTCCTGCTTAGGAGGGGTTTCACTTTGGCTAGTCATCGTAGATGATAAAAACTTGAACTTACAATTTTACTTATTTGTTTATCAAGTTTTAGACTACTGTCTAGTAGAAACCCAAGGTTTTTAACTTGAGGTGAGGTAACAGTTTAATACACCGAGATCAGTAGGTGGTTTGCTAGAATGCTGTGGAGGACCAAAAAGAATAACTCGGGTTTTAAACAAAACATTCCCAGAACAGCCTAGGAACTGCATTGCCCTAGTAACCACATAGTAACTCTCTCGCAGACTACATAGTAATATCCTAACAACCACCTAAAACACTGTTTCAGTCCCCTAGTAACCACATCACAATGCTCTAAAACTCTTCAGGAACCGTGAAAAATGTGCTTATATGTTTAATCATGAAAATGAACAGAGACAACCAATTGTATATGTTGATTTAAACTGACAGGTGCCTTTTAATGTTTAGTGGTCATTGGTTTCTCTGCAAGGTTATGGAAGTGGATGTTGTTTACTTTTGTGGCTTGGAATGTAAAACCGTCCATTCATTTTTTACTCCTAATTACTGAGATATGTTTCTTGCCAATACTTCCCCTCTGAACACAGACAGACACACACACAAAGGTATTCACAAGTATGTGTTTTTTTTTTACATTGAATTTAAAAAAGCGTCTATCAGTAGAGGAATGACCTAATCTTATTCCTTGCCAACAGCCTGAAACACAACTAGTGCTTGAACACAGACTTTTTGGCAAAACTTCTCCAGACCAAACAAGGAGTGCTAGACAATCTGGGTTTAAAACTCAGCAAGAGGTGGGGAGGGGGATATGGTACCTTTCCAGAAAACCCCCTTGGTTTCTTTACAAAATTTGACAAAAACTGCCAGAATGTATGTACAGGCAAGAATCAAACAGGCCGTTGCGAGCAATTATTAAAACAACTCATGAGTGTAAGTAAACAGTCAAATGGAGTGATACATTTTTTAAATGAAAGAATATCATAAAAAATTATACCACTTACAACAAGCATGACTGTCAAGATAAGGGGACGTTTAAGTTAGTGAATGACGTTCACAACCGTTTTAGCATAATGTATGACTCAAACTTCTTTTGTGATATCTTCTGGATGTCATTCAGCCTAAAAGACCGTTTGAAGTACTTTACAATTTATTACCTATTAAGGAGACAAGCAACTTAAAGATGAAAAGGCTATTTATGTATTGGTCCCTGTTGTCAGCCTCCATTCTCAAAGGTCACATTGAACTGTAGGGATGCACCATTATTTCAAAAGTCTTCATGATTTAGCCGTCAACACCCCAGTTGGATCTAAAGGCTTTAGGGCTAGAGGGGTTATTAAAATCTGTGATTCAACCTTCAACCTCAACCTTCAATAATGTGTTCCAACACACACCCATTTAGTGTTTTTCTATCACATACATGATTTCATGTGTTCCTCAGGGACTCATATGTTAATAACAATAGAGTGAAATCTGGAGTATGGCCAAGTGGCTGTAAACCTCATGAGGTGAGCTTTCTTCCTTCCTGAATGATTGAATGATGGGTCCAATTCTTAAATATTACTTACACCCCCGTAGCTAGAAACAATAGATCACATAATATCCTTATCTGGAGTGATTTCTTGCTGTTTTTGATTGGATAAAAAAATAATGCTCTCCATGAGAATATCTGGCAGACGTGTTGGATGGTGAGGTAGATGTTAAGAGAGAAAGAGAGGCTTTCTCGCTCTAACGATCCTCAAATATCTGTCTTTATTTTTTTGGCCAACACTTTGACTCATGTTGGCAGAAGTGACCCAAATAAATGCACTAGCACCAGTCATTTAGGGGGGGTAGGGGTGGAGTTTGAAAAAAACAGAAAAAAAACCTATAATGTACAAGACCCAAGTGTGTTAGTTTCCCTAATTACGTAGTGTTTCTTCATGCTTACATTCTTTTTTCCTCTCTCTCTCTTTCATACTGACCCCCCACCCCTTATCCTTCTTGTTCAAGACATGGGTGTGCAGTGATTTGCTTTTGGGGGATAAAACCCACAGTTTGGGAGTGGAGAGGGATATTACAGAGCAGGATGTCCCGGAGGAAGGTACCTCTGCTCTTGCATGGATTTCTTCTGCTGGTTCTGTGTAGATGCTCCCTTCAAGGAGGTATGGTGTCTCCAAACTCATTTGACTTTTTCTTATCGCATTACAGGTGTACTGCAGTTATGGCAATAGCATCAATTGCACACTGCAGTTCTGATGGAATGCTGTGAATTGTTGCAGGATGGCTTATTCTTGCAAGATGGCTTATTATGTAAATTTAATTGGAGGTCTTGTTCTTTCATGACCAATGTACTGTATCTTAATCTATTTAGTGGTGGGACAACACTGGAAACTTGTGGTTTACTTTACAAGCTGACCATTAAAAGCAGGCATTATTTTAACCAATATATTTAAACATGTCTTAGTTTTATAATACTATTTTGTAATGTTTAAATCTTATGAATTCTGTAATATGTGTCATGACGATCTATTTAAGCAACATAACTATTTTTTTAAGGATTTGCTGTAAATGTTTATGAATAAAACAAGGTTTCCCACTTGCCATCTTTTATTCATGTAGAAGAAAAAGATCTGCAAAGTTCTATTCCAGAGCATTACATCATACACTAACAGCCTTCAAGAATTTCCCAGTGGGTTTGTAGAACAGAGAACTTCAGTTTTTTTTGTTCAAAGCTCTTGGATAAGGTTGGGTGTAGGATGTTGTTCTTCAAATGAATCACATCCATTCTGTTTACCTATGCCTCCAAATCGAATGTGGTAATGAATTCAGTGCTGTTTGAGGCATCACATGAAAATGTGGAGATTAGTTAGAAGCCTTTGGGTATGTGGCATCATCAGTGAGCAAAGGACAGGAATGGTCCTCATAAACTGGTAATGTGTTGCAGGAGTGAGACATTGTCCGACATAACAGTAAAATAAAAAAAGTATGTGTTTGCAGTGCCAACAGTGATGTTTACAGCCTTTCAGCAGATTTGGTCATTTCTGCTTTGTATTCAGAGTAATAATGTTTCAGAATTCTCTTTATTTCCCACTTCCTATCAACTTCTGCATTTCTTTGTAGTCAAATACACAACTAAATGATTCCTTATGTCCTCATCTGGCACGATACACTGCATGGGACATATTAATAAAGGGATTTATTAATGTTTCTTTCTCTCTCAGGAATCTACATACCAGCTGGTGCAGGGGGAGGAACTGGAGCTGGATTAGGGGCTGGTGTTGGAACTGGAGCTGGACTAGGCATTGGAACAGGTCCTGGAGTTGGACTTGGTGCTGGAATCGGGGGTGTAGGGCCAGGAGTTGGTCCTGGAGGAGTTGGAACAGGATTAGGTCTAGGTACTGGTCTTGGTGGTCTCGGAACAGGGCTAGGAACTGGCATCAGACCTGGAACTGGTGAGTGTTTACATTTATTCTTGACCATTTCATGATTAGTGTCAATAGCAGTGTTATGACGATCTTGTTCTTGGGGTTGGACTAGGTGCTGGGGGTCTCGGGGGAATTGGGCCTGGTGGTGGAGGGTTTGGCACAGGAGGACTTGGAACTGGTGGATTAGGCACAGCAGGACTTGGAACAGGTGGTTAATTTTTAAATTTGCTAAATAGTGTAATTAAGCCAACAAAGCATACAATTCTCTAAATCTGCGATAACCACTTTGATCTTTTTTACAGGGCCATTTGTCAAGCCACCTAAAACAGGTGTGTTGGAACAAATGCAAAAACAAATATGATTCATTTTGTTAATAATGATTGTCAGAAACAATGTCTGTATATCAGTTGAAAAGGTCATTCTGTCATGACATAGGAGGATATGGAGGTCTACCAGGAATTGGAACAGGTGGTACAGGTGTTGGTCTTGGAGGCCTTGGATTAAGGCCAGGGGGTGCTGGCCTTGGAGGTTTAGTACCTGGTGGCTTTGGTGTTGGTACAGGGGTTGGAGGCACTGGCACAGGAGTACCAGGTACAGAAACTCTACTGTATCAAGCTACACTTAAAGTTAGAAACACCTTTTTCCTATACAGATAATTTTCAGATTTTTTTCTTCAGCAATTGGTGTGGGCACTGGAGTAGGAGGGCTTGGCATTGGTGGAGTTGGCCTAGGGGGTGCTGGAATAGGTAAGAAATTTAATTAAACTTAATGCTAAACTTAACGTGGATATTTAAAACCATAATCTAAATATTTAAGATTTTTAAAAAAAATTGTGTTTCTTTGCTGCTTCTAGGTGTGGGAGGAAAGCCCCCCAAAACAGGTTAGCAATTTGTAAGATTTTCTGTTGTACTTATTGGATATAGAATGAAGATTTAATCTTCACTAAGGAATTTAAGTAATTTTTCTCACTATATAGGTGTCAGCACTGGAGGAATAGGACCTGGTGGTGTTGTTCCAGGTGGTATCAGACCAGGTGGCATTGTCCCAGGTGGTTTTGGGCCAGGAGGAATTGTCCCTGGTGGTGTTGGACCAGGAGGAATATTCCCTGGTGGCGTTGGACCAGGGAGAATTGTGCCTGGTGGTGTTGGACCAGGAGGCATTGTCCCCGGTGGTGTTGTACCTGGTGGCATTGTGCCAGGAGTAGGCAGAAAACCTGGAAAACCAGGTATGATGATCACTAAAAAAGAATGAAATCCATATGTTCTTTTCATTGTGACCAACAGAATATTGGTTGTCAATTATCTTGACGACTAAAGTCAAAATATGTTGAATACTAAATAAGTGCACTGTAAGGACTTACATTTACATGACATGCATTTACCTCTAATGGTTTAAACTTAGGTTATGTTGGGCCTGGGGGTGGTGCTGGGCCATTTGGAACAGGAACTTTAGGAGCAGGAGATCCCAGATTTGGTGCTATTCCACTTACACCAGGAGGTGCTGGAACAGGCTACCCATCAGGTGGTAGAGATTCATTTACTTTGCTCCAATATTGAAGACATAAAACAATTAACACTGTAAAACAAATTATTTCATTTTTTTCTATCTTTTTTGTTTTATTTTTTAACCTCACCATTGACAAATACTACATTGAATTAAAAACATGATTTGTCTTAACAACACTTAAATAAAGAAGAAATGGAATTTGTTTTTAGGTGGCTACATTGGATATGGTGGGCCTGGAGGTATTTATCCTGGAGCCGCAGGTCAGAAACCACCAAAACCAGGTAAAATTAGATCTGTAGGTGTGAGTTTTGGCTTACATAAATGTTTTATGGTCTGTTACTTCTGGTATGACAAATTTTGATCAAGCCAATGTCCTATAATTAAAGCAGTTTCAAAAGCTGTTACCCACAAATTTGATTCTTGTAATATAGGAATTGGACTGGTAGGTACAGGAACTGGTCCAGGTGGTGCTGGATTTGGACTTGGTGGTGCTGGAGTTGGCCCAGGAGGTGTAGGGATTGGACCAGGTGGCACAGGGATTGGACCAGGTGGCACAGGAATTGGACAAGGGGGAACAGGAGATGGGACTGGTGGTGTGGGAATTGGACCTGGTGGCACTGGAACTGGAGGAGCAGGAGTTGCACCTGGTGGAGGTAGGTTTTTGAGAGTCATTATTGCTGAGCTACTGTTTTATTTATTAATTATCATATTAAATAGCTTGCAACATTTTAATCTATTATGGCTCCTAGCGCCTTTTCTCCCACAAACTGGATTACCAGGAATTGGGCCAGGCACTGGAGGTAAAGTTGGAAAGCCTGGGAAGGCACCAGTACCAGGTAACTTGCATTCTTCTGATGTAGCACAATTTGTGACGGAGTAGTTTTGACAAACTTTTGATATGAAATCCCTTTTCTGTTTGTTCAAACAAACAAGGTGTTGGGATTCCTGGCCTATACCAAGGGGGTATTGTTCCTGGACAGGGTGAGTGACAGTAAAATTTGACAGTGTTTAAAGCCTATTTACAGATACAACAAGTCTACAATTCTGTTTTTATATGTAGGCTTTGGTGGTAGAGGAGTTCTACCAGGTGTAGCCACAGGAACGCAAACTGGTGAGCTTTACATATTTTATGATTTTATTAATTATAACTTTATCTAGCAATACAAATACTTCTGAAGCTATATCTCTTAATTTGTTGTTTATAGGGCAGCTTGGCCAAGGTGCACTAGGAGCCAATGGTAAATGTAATTACTGAAAGAATAATTCTTGCAGTAAAAGATAAGAAATCTACTTTTAACAGAATTCACTTATCTTTTCTCATTTTGGAGGTCGTGGAGGTTTTGGTCAACAAATACCTGGCGTGTTTGGTGGATATCCTCTTATATCACCAAAGTCTGGAGGTAGAGGCATTTTAAAATCCTTCCCTTCATTCAATGTAGTTTTTCATATTTGAGATCTAACACCATACATTATACTTCATTCATTTTCTTTTCGGCTTAGTCCCTTTATTAATCTGGGGTCGCCACAGCAGAATGAACCGCCAACTTATCCAGCATATGTTTTACGCAGCGCCACAGCAGAATGAACCACCAACTTATCCAACATATGTTTTGCCCTTCCAGCTGCAACCCATCACTGGGAAACATCCATACACACTCATACACTACGGACAATTTAGCTTACCCAATTCACCTATACCACATGTTTTTGGACTTGTGGGGGAAACCAGAGCACCCGGAGGAAACCCACGCGAACACGGGGAGAACATGCAAACTCCACACAGAAATGCCAACTGACCAAGCCGAGGCTCGAACCAGCGATCTTCTTGCTGTAAGGCGAATGTGCTACCCACTGCGCCACCGTGCAGCCCTACATTATACTTGTCAGTCAAAAAAAATTTTTTTTTCCTTCAAGGTGCAGCAAAGTCTCAGGCTAAAGCTGCCAAGTATGGTAAGTCAAACAGGAACAAAATGTAAAACTTTATTTGGAACATGAAATTCAATATATTTCTAGAGAATATGCTTGATAATTTTAACTTTCCTTTTAGGGGCTGCTGGTGTTCCTGGTCTAGGTGGAGGGCTTGGTGTAGGAGGAGTACCTGGCGCTGGTGGTATAACAGGTACAGGTGGTGTGCCAGGAATAGGTGGTGTACCTGGTGCAGGAGGTGTACCTGGTGCAGGCACTGTGCCAGGAATAGGCAGTGTTCCAGGTGCAGTTGGTATACCAGGTGTTGGAGGCATTCCTGGAGCTGGGGGAGCAACTCCTGGGGGCTTATATCCAGGAGTTGGTGGCATCTATCCTGGGGGTAAATTTATGATTTCTTTTAAGAATAAAATATATTTAGAGATTATTAAATCATGTAAGTGTTATAATGTCAATTAATTGTTTCCCATTAGGAGCTGGGGCAAAGGCTCGGAAGTATGGTAAGAAAACCATTATATTCATGTTATCTACAAATCTACATGTTATCCAAATTTGCCCGCTGGCTTCTGTCTCTAACGGCCTCCTAACCATTTCATGGAACTTTATTTTAACTTTCATGGAAATTATAAAAAAAAAAAAACTTGCATAGAAGGGAAATTCAAGAATTAAACATTAACCCTTAAGAATTTTTTTTCAACAGCATTTTTAAAAATGTAGACATGAAAAATGAAGAGTTAATTTTGCTGGTTTGTAAGTTTATCATGCAGCATGTAGCAAATGCTCTTATCAAATATAAAAACAGAGGACCAGCTTAATTTTTATGTAATTTTATTTTTTTTCAATTTCAGCCTCAGGGTTAGGAACTGGTGGACTTCCTGGTTCTGGTGTGGGAGTAGGAGGTCTTGGAGCTGGGGGACTTCCTGGTTCTGGTGTGGGAGTAGGAGGTCTTGGAACTGGAGGACTTCCTGGTTCTGGTTTGGGAGTGGGTGGTCTTGGAGCTGTTGGACTTCCTGGTTCTGGTGTGGGAGTGGGTGGTCTTGGAGCTGGAGGACTTCCTGGATCTGGAGTTAGTCCTGAAGGTAACTTGAAATCAGTCATAATTTTTTGTAAGTTTGTTTTACTGTTATCATTCACAATAAAGTGATGACAACTATTCTGCAATATTTTAGGATATGCTGCCGCTAAAGCAAGAAAATATGGTAAGACTTTACTGTATGCATCTTAAAGTAACATTGACTTAAAGGCAAATATTCTTTTATTTTCAAAAATATATATTTAAACTTTTCATTCTGGTCATTAAGATAAGTTTGAACTAAATTTTAGACTTAATTTCCTCGCTCTATTGTTTAGCTTCTTAAAGTCAAAGCTAAAAGGGAAAATGGAATTAAAGGAATGGAATTATTCTTTAAATGATTTTATGCATATATATTTTTATATGTAATTTGTGAGAATCTACCACAGATGAAGAAACCATAAGAAAACAAAGGCTTGAATATTCACTGTTAATTCCTTTGTAGCTCAGCTTGGACGTGGTGGGACTTTAGGTACTGGAGGATTACCAGGAGGAGCAGCTGGTGTTGGACTACCTGGTGGAGGTCTTGGGACTGGTGGGCAACTTGGAGGTGGACTTGGAACTGGTGGACTTGGAACTTATAGCCTACCTGGAGTTGGGCTTGGTGGATTACCTGGGGGAGGCACTGGTGGCCTACCTGTTGGTGGAATTGGAGGACTCCCTGGTTCTGGAATTGGTACAAAACTATACAATCATGCATACATTTCATTTGAACGTTTTGTGGTCATATTTAATATTATATACTCTGATGTGTTCCAGGATATGCAGATGCAAAGGCTCGAAAATATGGTAAACCAACTTTATATTGAATTCAACATATTTTATTGCAAAGAAATTATGATGGTTTCATTGTTGATTAAAATTGTTTTGTAATGTTGAAAAAAATTATACTTAATTTTTGATCTATTGTTTGGCTTTTAAAAAATCTAAGTTAAAATGGAAAATGATTTGAAATCACTGTGTAAATATATCAATGCAATCTCCTCCCAAAACTCAAGATTGTATGATTTTACATCACATGCTATTTGTGAGATTCAACCACAGTCATAGAAACCTTAAGAAAGCAAAGAGATGAATATTCACTGATAATTATACTGCAGCTCAGCTTGGACGTGGTGGGACCTTAGGCACTGGAGGATTACCAGGTGGGACAGCTGGTGTTGGACTTGGTGGAGTACCTGGTGGAGGCCTTGGGACTGGTGGGCAACTTGGAGGTGGACTTGGAACTGGGGGGCAACCTGGAGGTGGATTTGGCACTGGTGGGCAACTTGGAGGTGGACTTGGAACTGGTGGACTAGGAACTGGAGGGCTACCTGCAGGTGGGCTTGGTGGATTACCTGGTGGGCTTCCTGGTGGTGGAGTTGGAGGACTCCCTCTTTCTGGAATTGGTACCAGATTATACAACCACATTGCATAAATTTAATTTATTTTAAAGTTCTGTGCTAATATTTTATATTATAAAAATTATAAAGTATAGTACTTAATATAATATTCTTTGATGCTTTGCAGGATATGCAGATGCAAAGGCTCGAAAATATGGTAAAACTTTGAATTCAATTATTCAACATACTGTATGGTAGAGGAATTATGATGGTTATATTTTTGCTTAAAACTACATTTGGTTAAACTGTAATTTCTCTATTGTTCGACTTTAAAAAAAATGTTAGTGAAAAGGTAAGACATTAACATTCTTCCAATGCAGCTCAGCTTGGGCGTGGTGGGACGCTAGGTACTGGTGGACTACCTGGTGGAGGTATTGGGACTGGTGGACAACTTGGAGGTGGACTAGGAACTGGAGGGCTACCTGGTGGTGGGCTTGGTGGACTACCTGGTGGAGGAGCTGGTGGGCTTCCTGGTGGTGGAGCTGGAGGACTCCCTAGTTCTGGAATTGGTACCAGATTATACAACAATATTGCATTAATAAAATTTTATTGGTCATATTTAATATAATATACTTTGCTTTGCAGGATATGCAGAGGCAAAGGCTCGAAAATATGGTAAAACAACTTTGAATTTAATTTTTAAACATGCTGTATGGTAAAGGAATTCGGATTATTTCATTGTTGCATAACATTAACTTGTAACAATGTAAGACTTAATTATTTGCTCTATTGTTTGACTTAAAAAAAAAAAGTTAAAAGAGAAAATTCAACAAAATCACTCTGTGAAGCGGTGCGGTGGCGCAGTGGGTAGCGCTGTCGCCTCACAGCAAAGTCGCTGGTTCGAGCCTCGGCTGGGTCAGATGGCATTTCTGTGTGGAGTTTGCATGTTCTCCCTGTGTTCACGTGGGTTTCCTCCGGGTGCTCCAGTCCCCCCCTCCAAGTCCAAAGACATGCGCTATAGGTGAATTGGGTAAGCTAAATTGTCCTTAGTGTATGTATGTAGTGTATAATGTGTGTATGGGTGTTTCCCAGTGATGGGTTGCAGCTGGAAGGACATCCGCTGCGTAAAACATATGCTGGATAAGTTGGCGGTTCATTCTGCTGTGGTGACCCCTGATTAATAAAGGGACTAAGCAGAAAATTCAATTCAATTCAAGTTTATTTATATAGTTTATTTATTGTGTCAAAGCAGCTTAACATAGTTCTAGTAGAGTCCAGATTTTAGAGTTGAAGTTCAGTGTAGTTTAGTTCAGTGTGGTTTAAATTTCACTGCTGAAAGTTCAAACACTGTAGAGCAAATCCACCGAAGCGCAGCTTCACAAGTCCCGATCCAAGCAAGCCAGTGGCGACAGTGGCGAGAAAAAAAACAAAAAACTTCGCCAAATGAAATGAATGAATCACTCTGTTATTATACCAATGCAATCTCCTTCTAAACATCACGATTGTATGATTTTACATGTTTTATTTTTTTAATTTGTGAGACACAAACACAGTCAGAGAAATCTAAGCTAAGACATGAACATTCACTGATAATTCTATTGCAGCTCAGCTTGGACGTGGAGGGACCTTAGGTACTGGAGGATTACCAGGTGGAGCAGCTGGTGTTGGACTTGGTGGACTACCTGGTGGAGGTCTTGGGACTGGTGGACAACTTGGAGGTGGACTTGGAACTGGTGGACTAGGAACTGGAGGGCTACCTGGAGGTGGACTTGGTGGATTACCTGGTGGAGGAGCTGGTGGACTTCCTGGTGGAGGAGTTGGAGGACTCCCAGGTTCTGGAACCAAATTATACAATCATATTGCATTAAGTAAACAGTAAAAACAATTGTGAAAATTGTAACATTTTTATATCAAATACTCTGGTGTTTTGCAGGATATTTAGAGGCAAAAGCTCGAAAATATGGTAAAACATCCTTTAATACAATTATTATAATTTACCATTACACCTTTATGGTTTGAGGTATTAGAATAGTTTCTTTGTGGCTAACAACTTGAAATCCAAATTTTATTTTTCTAGGTCTACTTGGTAGAGGTACAGGTTTAGGTCCAGGCACTGGATTAGCTGCAGGTATTCCAGGTGGATTACCAAGCACTGGTATCACACCAGGTGGGGCAGGGGGGTTACCAGGATCTGGAGTTGGACAAGGAGGCATCCCTGGTGTAGGTTATGGTCCAGGAGGTGTACCCAGTGGTGGCTTTGGACCAGGGAGTGTTCCTGGAGGTCGATATGGACCTGGAGGTAAATAAGTATTTTAAATGATTTAAATTGTAAGTCTTAAATGTCGGGGTGGCTCAGTGGTTAGCACTGTTTCCTCACAGCAAGAAGGTTGCTGGTTGGTCACTGGTCGAGTCCCGGTTGGTCCAGGACGCATTTCTGTGTGGAGTTCTCTTCTCCCCGTGTTTGCATGGGTTTTCTCCAGGTTTGCGTAAACTAAAATTGGCTGTAGTGTATGTGTGTGTGTGAATGAGAGAGCGTATGGGTGTTTCCCAGTGCTGGGTTGTGGCTGGAAGGGTATCCGCCTCATAAAACATATGCCAGAGTAACTGGCAGTTCATTTCTCTGTGGTGGCCCCTGATAAATTAGGGACCAAGCTGAAGGATAGTGAGTGAGTGAGTCTTAAATGTCTAGGAACTCTTAGAAAGTGAAAATTACTGTGTTTAGAACATAAATGATAAAATTTTATGGACATTTTCTGGCCTGGTCATTAGCTTTTAAGTTTGCTCACAACTGCTTTAATAATAAAAAAAATGTTGTGCATCAGTAAAAGTGCCCTATATTTAGACTTTTACCACAAAGTGTAAAATTGTTTAGTACAAGGTACTACATACATAACAATGTACTGATGCCTATCCTCCCCTGACTAACGGTATCCACTGTAGAGGGGCAAGAATGGATGTGGCATAACATTGTTTTTATAACTAACTATCTTACTCTATACAACTGCATATTGAGTTTCTTGTCAACAGTTTATAAAATCCTGCAAAAAGTATGCCTTTATTTGTGCACGAATTCAGCGACAGATAGGCACAAAGCATACTCTATCTGATGTCTCACAAACCACAGTAATGCAATGTCATAAGAAACTGATAGCTTCAACCTTTTCCTAAAGTTTAATTAAAACCTGGCCAATCTGGAAACCTAAGTAGCACATCCAGTCAGGTATAGCCCAAGATGACCTTTCTTTGGGTCGACTGTAAATTTAGCCACAACATTCCAAAGCAATTGTAGTCTCATCAGTGTTCTTCAAGTTGGTATCTGCATCCTTCAATCAGTGTATGTTTAATGTGGTTGAAGCCCAGAGTCGGTTATCCACTGGATAGCGATTTAATGATCCGTTAGATTTTGATATTCAGCTCTTTTTTCTCTCAGCTTACCAATATGTCACAATGTCCTGGCCAAGTTTTTTCTGAGGTGACATATCGAACTTGCTGTATTATTTTTCCTTTATTATCTTGTAAACAGAGGTAAAAAAAAAAAAACCTGCATGCTCATGCTCAGATGGGGAGTGTTTTCATGGGTAGTCAGTGTAGTCTGCCCAAATTTAGAAATCTGTATTTGGATGGCTGTTAGACATCTTTTAACCCTTTGTAGGATCACTTATTGAAATTTTCATCTAAAAAAAAAAAACTGGAGTATTAGCTCGAAGGGTTATGGTAAGACTTCTGAAATTTTATCAAATGAAAAAAGACACTGTAATCAATGTCAATGCAGTTACCATATATGGTTCCTCCCCAATTAAGGGTTAAACAAAAAAACTTGCTGGGAAGGGCCTACTGATACCCCAATTTTGAAACATCAAACAAGATGTTTTGACATGCAATTAGCTTAGAGGTCTGGATGAAATCCAAATTGACAAAATCTGAAAATTTGCTTCCACTCTGGAATGGCTTTCTTTCTCTGATTACATTAGTCTGAGAGCTTGGGCAGAATATCATCAGTCCCCTCCAACCGCAAATTTTTTGCAAGTGCAAAATAGTAAGGAGGAGCACCAAAATAAAACTCAGCCTTCTATTAATTAGCTATTAAGACGCTTTTATCGAAAATGACTCAGACCTATGAACACACAAAGAGCAGTTTGCTGCCCGTGGAGCAGAGCAGTTGTGACTTCAGTGCCTTGCTCAAGGGACTCACCTCAGCTGTGGTATTGAGCATGGAAGAGAGAGCTGGGGGCTTATTTATAAATGTAGTATACACAAAAAACATGGGTGGAAACATGTGTATACCTTTTTCCATGCATAGGTTGTGATCTATAAAAAACTTGATATGAGAATGTGCGCAGCTGTAAGTAAGCTCTAAGTGAACATATTTAACATAAATATTGATTTAATTTAACCACTTTATATCATTATCATAATCATTAATAAATAAATGAAAAAGTTTTATAAATGAGACCCTGGTTATTCATTCTCTCCACATCACAATACTGAAGTAAAATGTAAAGTCATGTTTCCCCTTCCCTCTTTCATTCTAGGAATTTCCGCAGCCAAGGCTCGTAAATATGGTAGGAAATTAAACAATCTTGTTCTTTTTAGAATAGATGTTTAAACATGCCATTTATAAATAACACATTATCTCTGCATTTCGCAAAAAAAGGAATTACTGGTGGAGCTGGTGGAATAGGATTGCCAGGAGGACTAGGAGGACAACTTGGAAGTGGAACAGTGCCAGGGGTTGGAGCTGGTGGTGGAACACCAGTTGCAGGTATTGGACCAGGGGGTGTACCAGTTGGTGGCTATGGACCAGGAGGAGTACCGGCAGGTGGTTATGGGCCAGGAGGAGTACTGGCAGGTGGTTATGGACCAGGAGGAGTACCGGCAGGTGGTTATGGGCCAGGAGGAGTACTGGCAGGTGGTTATGGACCAGGAGGAGTACCGGCAGGTGGTTATGGGCCAGGTGGAGTACCTGCTGGAGGATTTGGTCCAGGATCTGGAAGTATGTTGACAAATATTATTTTACATTCATGCAATTTAGACATTCTGTTCATTACCATTTTTACATTTATTCTTCACAAATTACTGTCACTGCAGCCTATCCAGGAGGACCAAAAGCCTTAAAATATGGTAGGATATTTTAAACCAGTTTTGTCATCATGTTTTATTCTGCAGCTTGGGATCAAGAGTAATGAAATTATTTTACACATGTGTAGGTCCTGGTGGGAGTGGAGGGATTCCAGGACTTGGTCTGCAGGGTCAGGTGGGAACTGGTCCAGCAGGAGGTATTGGCACAGGAGCAGGGCAAGTTGGTGGTTTTGGTCCAGGGACTGTAGGAGGTCCTGGGTCTGGATTTGCTGGATCAGGACTGCCTGGTAGTGCTGTTGGAGCAGGAAGTAGAGAAGGGTTTGGGCCTGGGTATGGAACAGGTGCTGGAGGTAATTTAAACATGATGAAATTAGAAGTTTTCAGGGTTATAGAACATGTGCATTATTAATGCCGTAGTCTGATCAACTTATCTATTCATTTCTTGCATATATTGCCTATAAGGATATGGACCTGGATCAAAAGCAGCTAAATATGGCAAGTTGAAAAACAGTACATACTTTGATATTTAGCTTTTCGCTATCCATTGATCTACTTTACAGTGTGAAGATACAGTACATTACTAAAATGGAATTAATCTTTTGCAAATATTAAGGGTGATATAAAAAATGTAAAGCACATGATACCAACTGAGATTTTTTAAAACAAGTGTTTTAAAATGTTTACCTTGATATGCTACAAAATGCTAACACTGTCAAAAACCCATGCTTAATCTGTCAGGTTTACCTGGGTTTGGAGGTACCTTAGGAACAGGTGGTTTACCAGGAGCTGGAACAGGAGTGGTAGCAGGACCTGGAGGTATGTGAAGAAATGTGACATGTAATTTTTTTTCTGTTAATGACAAAAAAAAAAAAATTCTGTTATCCTTTAATTGTGTTGTTCCAGAACTACATGAATTTCTTTCGTCTGTGGAACAGAAAAGAAAATAATAAGAAATGCCTGATGCTTTTGTTTGGCTGTTGTTTTTTCTCAACTGTTCATGCAGTTGAAGTCAATGGGATCCTGTGTTGTTTGGTTCCCAACATGTTCAAAAACCTTTGTTTTCACAGAAGAAAGAAATGTATAGTGTGGAGCATACCTTTAAGATAAAGCAAAGCTAACTTTAATTGACCTCAGCATTGGTGGATGAACCTCATCTCTTATTATATTTCATTCTAAAGGGTATGGAGGAGCACAAAAACCACCTAAATATGGTACACCACTTATGGTTCCTCATCTTTATAATTAAAAAATTATAAGTATTCAGGCTAAGACTTCAACCCATGCATTTACATTTGTAACAGGACAACCGGTTGGTGGGGTTGGAAGTGTGCCAAGTGGGTCAGTACCAGCAATTGGCAGAACTGGGGTTACTGGAACTGGAATTTCAACTGGTAGGTGATTATTAATAAAAGAGGACCAAATTAAATAAGTTATTAGATATAAATAGTTATACAATAGGTGTGAGTGAGTGCTACAGGGCGGTAGTCATTCAGCCATGTCAGAGAGGAGTGTTTTGAGACTGGCACAATGGTTGAGATTTGAAGCATGTTGGAACTGCCGCTTGGGTGAGGGACAGGTTAAAAATCTCTCTGAAGACCCCTGTGAGCTTCTCAGCACATGCTCTTAGCACACATCCAGGAATGCTAAAAGGCCAGCAGCTTTGCATGCATTGATCTGTCTTAGTGCAGCATAGATATCTGTGAAGGGAAGTGTGAGAGGCTGATAGTCAGCTGAGTGTGATAATTTGGTGTCCATCTCCTTGTTGTCTCTTTTGTCTTGTTCCCTGACTTGTAATCACTCATGGCTTGAATATCCATGCATCAGAGGTCAGAGTTGAAAAAGTGTTCCTCAACCTTTACCTTGTAGCAGTGATTGGCTTGTTTGATGTCCTTTTTTTTTAAGATTAGCCCTGGATTTGCTGTAGGCCTAGGTCAGTGTTGCGGGCCTTCAGCAGCAGCCTCACCTCCTTATATGTATATATTATTTATCCTTGCTTCATTTACTGCCTTTATTTGTACTCTGGTTAGATACTAACTGCATTACATTACCCTGTACTCTACATGTGTAATGACAATAAAATAGAATCTAATCTAATCGAAATTGTAAGTAGGCTCATTGGAAATGTGTGCATCAGCCTACATTTTATGAAACTGAAAATGCACACTCAAACATACGCTTGACTGCTATTTCTAGGTAGAAGCTTTTGTTCACTGCCTTCTAATGGATGTGTGCAAGAAAGACGTGTATCTGAAACTTACAACAAAACATTTAAAATGTTAATGTTCATCAACATTACATCTCAAGAGGTGTAGGTGGAGCTAAATGTATACCAGATTCAGGAAACAAAGCAAGGCAAATGTACTATAAGTTGGTAATCATTGGCTTAATAATTTCTATAAAACAGAATTACTATTCCAATCTTCATTTGAATCATAGGAGGAACAGCAATTCCAATTGCTACCGGCACAGATCATGGAGCAGGTCCCAGACCTGGAGGTAACTAATTCATGTATTTTATTAATTTAGAATATACTTTATTAAGAAACATATATGTAATATGCATAATAGTGTCATAACTACCAATCTTGCTGGTTTCCTGTTTAGTGATTGGCAGTCCTGATGGTGGAACTCGTGGTACTGGAGAAGCTCAAGGTTATTACTTCTACTATTACTTCTACTCTATTACATAACATACACAAATAACACTTAAGTTTAAGTTCCAATTCATACTATTAACTACTGGCTTGTTACTTGCCTATTATTACGATATTAACTTTTTATTAGTATAACATATGATCTTATTCTACAATCCTACCCAATACCTAACCCCAACTACTCCCTTGCTAACGTTCAATAAGCAGCTAATTAGTAGATTATTGAGCTAATAGTCTTAATTAA
The DNA here is from genome assembly GCA_903798115.1 of Danio jaintianensis. NCBI lineage: Eukaryota > Metazoa > Chordata > Actinopteri > Cypriniformes > Danionidae > Danio > Danio jaintianensis. Next base: position 3,147,165 of record CAIGQV010018106.1, on the reverse strand, counting down.
TGGTTTGTTAATAGCATGAATTGAAATGTAATTTATTATTCTTTATTTATCTGTTAGTTTGTTTGTTCCTGAATTGTAATTGAATTTCTTCATTTTCTTGAACACATAGGTGGAACCAAAGCACCTAAAACTGGTGAGAAAATATTTCGTTATTTTCTGTCTCATACATCTTGGATAATCAATCGTTTACAAGGACAAATGAGCAGGCTTTTCCTGTTAGCCACCAGTGTTATTTTATGGTTATTTCAGAATCTGGAGGACCAGTAGAGGGATCAGGTGGGTCCATTGTATTTAATGAACAATGGAACCTCTTAATGCCCTTAAGTTGAAACTCACAAATGATAGAAGCTGAACAGTGTGTAATATTTTTAAGGTGTTACTGGTGGGCCCATTGATGCGGATAGTCTTTATGGAGTTGCCGGGACAGGAATACCCATCTTAGCTGGAGAAAGACCAGGTAGACCTTTCGTGACCCTTTGCATTTTGTCATCTACACTCTAAAAAATTAAATGTTTCAACCCGAATTTGTGTAAAATATGGACAAATCCAAACATTGGATTAAAAATGTAAATTCACATATGTCCATATTTACCCAAATTTTGATTGGAAAAAAAGTGTACTTCTTTTAGAGTGTACTTCTGGTCATTCTGTTTTCTCTTTGTCTGTAGTTCAAGTTTACTTTGAATCTAAAATGCATATATTACATCTATTAAAAAGTTTACTTGGCATTTAAAAGTGATAATAATTGATGATATTCATTCAACCACTCTCCGCCTAATTGCAAAACTTTTTCAGTGATTGGTTGATCACAGTGCTTAAGCATTTATGTAATTCCATCTAGTTTACTGATTTTAGCATGTCTTATCTTGCATCATAAAATCACGTTTCAATTTACTTACACCACTTTCCCTTAAAGTCAATGTTAAGCTCACATATCTATGCACCACATTTATGCTATTTTGTCAAAAAATATATTTTTTAATTCTTTATTTGTATTTAGCTTTTTTTTTATTAATTTATTTTAAAAAATAATTACATTTTTGACACTAATGGCAAACAAGCTATTCTTATTCATTTGACAGCTTTGATTCGTTTTAATGGCTAGAAATGGGGGCTATAAATAACCATGTGGATACAACTGATATCTATAAAATTTGCTATCTATGAGAATGTTAAATGCGAAAAATCTGGTTAAGAAAGACAAGTTAGGGTTAGGTTTTTAACGTAGGCCTATTTAGTAAAAACCATTAAATGTCTGTGATATTTCCGGATTATTATTATGATTCTTTTCCAGCAGGGATTGCAAATGAAACAAAATAAAATCACATAAATCTATATTAAAATACCTTACACAATAGGTAGTTTTTGAAACGCTACATTTGAACACAAAACTGCAGTCATTTTTGTGCATATGTCTGGAACTGTTCCAGATTTATATTTAGTAGGCTATTTAGTTGTGCTAGTGATCGATATATTTTTTTAAGTGATATAAATGATATGACTCTGTCTTTTCAGGTGGAACGGGAGTACCGCGACCAGAAAGTAAGCTTGATATTAACTTTACAGACCTCACCTCATGAGCTCAAAAACTTGTCCTCAGCATTTGAGCGTCTAGCAGTAGACGAGTCTGTTACATATAGAAATACTCGCTTATTAGCATCTTTTATTTTGTTGGACCTCACCTCAGTGACCTCAAAGTAATATCCTCAGCTCTTTAGCCGAATAAGAATATGTTCGTAATGTTACAGTAATGTTCGTAATGTTACAGCTCCCTCTAGCGGTAAATGATCTTGCATACAGAGAGCTTATTAAAATCTTTTAATTTGATGTGCTTGTGCTATTACAATTCAGATGCTTAACCTGCATAAAAAAGAGACTCTTAGATAATAACTTGTAGGCTGGTAGTCAGTCGTAAATAGCCACTGAAAACTTTAACTTAACTTCAAATATTAGAATAAGCTCTGTTTAACATTTCTTGACGAGCCTTTTTTCATTTGGAATTATAAATGTGTGTCTAAGTGAGACTGAATTTCTTCAGTTAACAGTGTTCTTCCACTTTCAGTTGGTGATAGTGGAACATTACCAGGAGCCAAACCACTTAAACCCCCAGGTACTTCATGCCAGTGACTTTACACTCAGATATTTTTGGTCCTGTGGGTGTTTTGTCATTTGTAGTAAGTAAGTTTTATTTAACTTATTTTAATCTAGGCACTGGGGGTGGAGCAATTGCTGGACGTGGAGATACCCCAGGCACTATAGAAGGAGGACTTGGAAGTATAGGCAGTGGAATCGGTGGGGTTGGTGGAGGTCCAGGTGGAGTTGGTGCGACACCAGGTGGAGTTGGTGGAGTTCCTGGTGGAGTTGGTGGAGTCCCAGGTGGTGATGGTGGAGTTCCAGGTGGAGTTGGTGGAGTTCCAGGTGGTGTTGGTGGAGTTCCTGGTGG
>CAIGQV010018106.1:3128445-3144712 GCA_903798115.1 Danio jaintianensis | reverse complement strand
GGAGTTCCTGGTGGAGTTGGTGGAGTTCCTGGTGGAGTTGGTGGAGTCCCAGGTGGAGTTGGTGGTGGACTGAGAGGAACTGGAGGAGTTAAACCTCCAAAAGGTAAAAATCTTGATCTGATGTTAATTAACTCTTTCAGTGCATTTTTGTAATTTATGAAAATCAATGTGTTACTTGTAGTTTATGGAGGTGCAGGTGGAACTGGAGCTCTTGGAGTTGGAGGTGTTGGTGGACTGGGTCCAGCTGGAGGGGGAGGAGCTGGACTTCTGCCAGGAGGTGGTGGTCTGCTTCCAGGAGGTGGAGCTGCAGGTACAAGATTCAGACTGCAGAAACCAGGAAAAAGTACACAAAGCATTGATCAGATTAACACACTTTTTATTATGAAAAATAAATATATTTAAATGCAAATTTTGTTTAGCCGAACATGTAAAGATATCAAGAAATGCTTGCGAAAAATTATTATGTATTACATAAAGCTTATTTACTGGTCTTCACTTATCAGCCTAAAATTTACAGTAGAGTATAATTAGCTTGTTAAATTTATTGCAGGTTATGGTGGAGCTGGAAGTTTAGGAGCTGGTGGGATCCTGCCTGGGACTGGTAAATCTAAAAAGCTATTGAATTCATGATTTTCTAATCACCAGTTAACAATTCTGGTCAGGTTGTGCTAAGACACGTCTTTAATTTTTGCTAGGCATCAGATTCCCCAGTGGGGCTGCAGTGGGCAGCAAACCAGGAAAAGGTATTGGAGAACAATCTTGTCATTTCACAATTCCTGTAAGTCTTATGTATTTTATATGCTTGGAAAGACTGCTGAATTCCTCCTTTTCTACTTTGATCAAAGTTTATGGAGCAGCAGGCACACTTGGTGGGCTTGGAGGCCCAGGTGGATATGGAGCAGGACCTGGCGGCTATGGAGGTGGTCCAAGTGGTTATGGAAGTGGTCCAGGCAGTGCTGGTGGACTTGGAGGGCCTGGATTTGGTGGTACTTTATCAAGTCTTACTTGGCTGTTTAAACATATATTATATTTACCTCACAGTTTTGGGTTAACATGGTTTAATGTGAAACACTGAAGTTTGTTAAACTGAAAATATGTGGTTAAATAAGATCTTTTACATTTTAATCTTTTTTAAGGCCTTGGTTATGGTCCTGGCAGAGTAAAACCACCTAAAAGTATGTAAAACCCATTAAATCAATGCTTTAATAGTACAATAACTATTCCTTTGTAGCTTAGCCCAAATTCACAATTACAAACCTTTTTGATTTATCAGACTATGGAGGAGCTGGAGCACTGGGTGGGGCTGGACGAGGAGGAATTGGTGGAGGTCCTGGAGGACTTGGTGGTGGTCTAGGTGTTGGACCAGGGGGTGCCGGTGGCATTGGGGTTGGTCTAGGAGTTGGACCCAGTGGTGTTGGTGGCATTGGCGGTGGTCAAGGAGTTGGACCAGGAGGTGTTGGTGGAGGTCCTGGAGGAGTTGGAGGACTGGGTGGAGGTATCTTGTAATTTTTATGTAAAGTTTAACAGAATTTGCTGAAATTAGGTTGCATGTTACATAATAAAGTTTGTGTATGCTTTTTGGACTTCTGGAATCTGAACAATTATAAACAAGCTATAGAAATGAGTGATTATTGTCATATTTACTTTGTATTTTCTTGCAAATTCAGATATGGTCTTGGATGTTTGCAGCATGTGCTGTAAGCAGTAGAACAAACAACAAACTGGGCCATCTGACCAATCAGTGTAGAGTAGACTTATAGAAAGCATGGGTTCAAAAAAAGAGCTGATGTTGTAGTGCACGTATGTACAATTATTTTAATGTGTTGACTAATATACTAAAGCATGTGTACAGTACTTGCATATCATTTAACCTTTACATCATCAACCTTTACATCCCCGGGCGCCGCAGCATGGCTGCCCACTGCTCCGGGTGTGTGTTCACGGTATGTGTGTGTTCACTAACTGTGTGTGTGCACTTGGATGGGTTAAATGCAGAGCACAAATTCCAAGTATGGGACACCATACTTGGCCACACTACACTTCACTTCACTTCACTTCACTTCATTACAAATGTGAAATTGCATTACAGTAGGTTTTAGTTTTCTATGAATGCTCATTTGTATTTGGCAGTACATGTAATTACATACAAAGATGCACTTAAAGCCTACAATTGCATTTAAAGAGAAAGTTCACCCACAAATGTAAATTTTGTCACACCCTTTAATTGTACCTGTTTTCTTTTTTCTGTTGAACAAAAAAGAAGATATTTTGAGGAAAGCTGGAAACATGTAACCATTGACTTCCATAGTACTTTTTTGTTCCTATTGTATATTTAAAATTAATTATTTTTGAAAATCCAACAATTGAAACATGATTATTATGAGATTGATAATAATGAGGATGTGGATCTCACTTCACAAGCTGTTTTTATTGTAGGGTTTGGAGGTCTAGGTGGAGTTGGTGGAGGCCCAGGGGGAGCCAGTGGAGGTAACAACATTAAGATGAATTGCATCATGCTAGGTGGGAATGAAGTTTTATTTTTATAACACATGTCTGCTATCAGGTCTCAGGTACCCAGGCGGAGCAGTAGCAGGAAAACCTGGTAAAGGAGGTAAATTCACTTCACTTATTAATGCATGGTTTGTGTTCAATTGTTACTCATTTGTCTCACCAACTGAATAGGCACATACAGTATATCTGGTTGGTTCACATCAGATGGATGGATTAAATTTTCTTGTTTGTTTAAATGTCTTAAAGGCTTTGGCACAGGGGCACTGGGTGGCCAAGGCTATCAGCCAGGTGAGCTTTTATCATCCCTCAATTCTCCTTGGAGCTACAAATTCGAGAAATGCACTCACCCACACCTTCAATTGTCCTGTCAGTTGAATTGATGAAAGATATAGAATATCAAGATATAGAATTACAGTGGATACATTTGTGAAGAAATTCTATTTATTTTGCAGGTGGCGGCGTACCAGGATATGGAACTGGTGCAGGTCCAGGTGCAGGATATCAACAACAATATCCAGGTAATAAAAAAAACTTTCCAGGTCTGCAAAGGATTTTTCAACTTTGAGGATTTAAGAAAGCCCTAGTTCATTTTTAAAGGGATAGTTCAAACAAAAACAAAGATTTAGTCACTATTTACTCACTCTCAATTGGTTCCAGATCTTTATGACTTTCTTTATTCTGCTGAGCACAAATGTTCAATATAATGTTTTATTGTAGGTTTTGGTGGTGCTGGTGGTCCTGGAAGTGCTCCACTTACACCTCAGCAATGTAAGACGTTCTGCTGTTATGCATCGTTAGCTAATATTCAAATACAATAAATGACCAATACATTATACAAAGCCAACAGTAAGTATTTATTGCATTTAATTGTGTGTGTTTGATTCTTTACAGCAAAAGCCGCCAAATATGCAGCTCTTCAAGGCTTTCTTGGTGCAGGAGGCTACAGAGGTATGTAAAGACCCTTCTTTTAATGCTTCTTTGGCTCATATTGCAAAAACCTGACAAAACAATGATGTTTAGTGTTATATGTTCATAATTTTTTAAACAAAAACAGGATCTGCTTTGTTCTAAATCAAATCAAGCAACTTAAACTGGAAAAAGAAACTATTTTACATTTTGGTACATAAGTGTCTAGTGGAGAAAAAATGGAAAGCCCGAAGGCATTGAAATTGCTGTGAGATTGTGTTGCAATTGATTGTATAAATGGCACTTCAGTGCACAATATTTCATTTAAATATTTGAAGCAAAATGAGTTGCACAGTTAACCACAATATTAACTGTAGTGTTGTAGTCAAGTCATTATAGTAACTGGGTTATTATTTAGAAATGAACTAAAATTAAAACATTTTGTTTCTTGAATAAATAAACTAACTAAATTATTATAATTTTTTTTTATTATAGAGATAAATATCTATATTTTAGATTCAAATACTTTTTATCAGTCCCCTCAAAATACCACAAAAATCATTATGGAAATGAAATATAATACGTTCATTTCTTTAAAAATTACTAATATTTTAGGAATGTATATATCTATATTTCACTCCAAACATGACTCTATATCGAAAGTCTTTAAATAGTTTGTATTTGCTTTTATTTTCTATTTCATAACCTCTGTTTCTCCAAATTTAGATTCTTATTGTTATTTTTATTATTTTTGTTAGTATTTTTAAAGTCATGAGTGGTTGGAGTGGAGTGATTTTACTGCATATCATGCTGTGTATGACTCTTTATGTGACAAATAACATATGAATTTGACTCTTAAATTAACAACACCAGGGTGTTACGAATAATAATAATAAAAATGGCGAAACGCACAACCAAATAACTAAAACATAAATAAAAACAGAATATGCAACAATAAAAACAAATGCAAAATGTTCATAAATTCAATATCTCAGTGATCCAAAAATAACAGCTTGAATGAACAGTGTTAACGTGATCTATGTCCTGTATCAGTAGTGACCATGTGTTTTCCTGTAGGAGGCGCAGGATGTCAAGGCAAATACTGCGGCAGGAGGAGGAAGTGACAATCCAGCCGATAGAACTGACCTCATAAATAAGTGGTGCTACTGCCTGATCTCAAATGCACTTTTTACAGTCTAAAAGTGCCTCATTGCAATATGTGAGCGCAAGAGAGATTTGGACTTGCATTACAGGACTTTTTCAGCCATAGGATTAGATGTGAACCTCTCAAGGCACTTGTTGCACTGCCTAAACTCCCTTTACTTATGTCACAATACGTCGCTTTTACAAATGTATTTTTCAGTTAAATCAGCAATTTTAGCATTTATCATTCAATGTAGCTGTACATCTCTTCAGCTGCTCACTGAATGCTGAGGCGCATTTCATCTGGAGACACAACGCTGCTATTTCAGGATGAACTGTGACAGACTGGTATGGCAAGCCAGTTAGACATTTAATCTATAAATCCACTAGTGTCGATTTTCATAAATTATTATTTATGCTAGTATCTTTTTCAGTCCTTATTCTTTAGCTAGTAATGATTATTCTTTAGATACTAGAGCCTTTTTAAAAGAAACTAGTATTTATTCGTTAGATGCTGGTATTTATTTATTAGATACTTGTCCTTATTCATTAGATACTAGTACATATTTAATTTGCGACTAGTAACTATTCTATTTTTACTTCAAATTTGAAATTAATTTGAATTTTTACGTTTTTGCAATTGACTTCTGCTGGGATCTGTCAGTGAGAAATCAACTACTCAATTTTTCCTAGTATGTATTTCAGTTACGACTAGTATGTGCTACTACCTATGACTAGGTACTGGCACTTATTTTAAATACTAGTACCTATTATTAGATACTAGTACTTATTACATGCTAGTACCTATTTATTAAATACTCTTACCTATTAAATAGATACTAGTTTTTATTTTGTTTACAGTACATACTAGTATTTATTCATTCGATATGTCTTATTTAATAGATTCTAGTTATTTATTAGGTACTCATACATAAAGTACTTATTTTTAACAGACTATGTTTATACGACAACGATTTAGCTGAAAAGGGAAACGTTTTTCTTTGAAAAAATTATGTTTACATCACAATGTTGTTTTCAAAGTTTCCAGATTTGTGTGTTTACATGCACACGACAGTGTTTTAAAAAATTTCGCTTCAAAATATTTGTGTTTTCTGTCCCTAAAATGCTGTTGTCGTGTAAATAAACGTTTTAAAAAGTTTACCTTTTTTTGGTGAAAATGTTGTCGTGTAAATGGCCTCATTGTAGTATTTTGGTTAGCTACTAGTATCAATTCCTTCATATTGACACAACACAAATCAATTAAATGAACTTAATTGTTTTTACAAACGGGCTCCAAAAAACCTTAAGAATTGTGTTGTTTCAACTAATAAAAAAATAAGTAGTTTAAACAAGCAGCAAAAGTCATTTTTCGAGGGTAATAGTACTTATTTAAATTGTTACTAGTAAGATTGTTAATTTTACTAGTAAAAATGAATGCAAACTACTCTACTGTGTCCATTCATGTCATAAGATGGTACCATGAAGACGATACCAAAAGAAGTCAAACTTTTTATATTTTTCAATAGTAACAATAGAATAGTTAATAGACTTATTGAAATAAGTACAGGTATCTAATGAATAAGTATTCATATCTATTTAATAGTATCAAATGAATAAGTACTAGTATCTAATGAAAAGGTACTATCTAATGATTAAGTATACTATTGTCCTTTTAAAAGTTACCAATATCTAATAAATAAGAACTAGTGGAACAAAAATCGATACTGGTATGTTTTTTATATATTAAATGTTAAATCAGCTTGCCACAGTTGGGAAAGCAGCGACATTAGTTTTTATGTACAGGAAAGTATAGGGAGTCTATTTTCTTTCTAGCTGTGTGCTTATGAGTTCACAAACTCCTGTGTTGTATTCTCCAGCAGCTTCAGTCATTAGTCACACAAAGAAATGGGATCAAGGCATGCAATGTTTTTTTGTTTTTTTTGTCTTATAAGAACAAAATGCTTGTCGTAACTGCGGTAGACAGCATCTAAGTGTACTGAGGATTATAAGCTGTTGTCTTCAATGATACCTCAGGAACTTGAAGCGCTTTCTTTTCTAGTATCCTGACCCTATAAAACCTTGTTTTTTTTTTGTTTGTTTGTCTTGATGTAACTCTTATTAAATTAAAATGTTGTGTTTTTAAGGATATCTGTGCATTTAACCAGACTTGAGTTGGTTTTTTATTAAGCATTGTGTTTTTGTGAATGGTGTTATTGTGTTTGTATAAGTGCAACTATTCAAATGTGACCTGAAAGGCAGTTCATTTAGTGAATCTTCTTCTTCACTTTTATGCACTTCCAACTTTTGTGAAAATAAAACCCGTTCACATTTTTGTATGACCTTTGATTTTTATTTGGGCCTTTTATCCCTCCTTCATTTCTGAAAATAAATTGTAAAAACCGAATCATGTTTTTGTTTTCCTTCACAATCTACACTTAATATGCAGGAGATATTTTGGGACATGAAAAAGCATTTTCAAAATACTAAAGAGAGAGTTTCATAAAATGTATGCGCTCAAATATTTTGAATTATGAGTTACATATAACATTTCTATAACTTTGAATTGCAGTTTTAAGATGCGTAAACAAACTTAATGTCATGCATATTCATTTAGTAGTACCTAAATGAATTTTGAATGAAAATTATTTGTCAATATTTTGTTTGATATTTAAACTTTAATATTGATCTTTCCAAAATTGTAAACGTTTATAATTTCAACTCAAATTTTGTTAAATGTCTTTCTATTTAACATACTTTAAGCTATTTGAATAAGGCACTATGATGTTATTAAAATAATATTGTCACATATAGGTTTAGTTTGTTTTAATGAAAGTTATATTTTGAAAATTTGTTAGAATAAAACGAAATTATGCTTAAATTCATTATCATTTTCTGCTATACAGGAATATAGTATAGACCATTTCAATGTGGTCATGTCTTTAGCCCATGAACATTTCCTGCTTGTTATCAAACTATTTCATAACTGTAACAAGAGGCAATTCAATCATAACCTAATGTTAAAACAGCTATCATAACATTATTTACCTATATGTGGCTCTTTTTGGATTCTCAGAAGCTTTAGAAATTAAAAATGTAAAACAGGAAATACATTGGGACCATTGTTTTTGTTTACATCCCTCAAAATGGTCTATACAGTTGGTCAAAATGAATAGCCCTCCAGTGAATTTTTTTGCCTTTTATAAATATTTCCCAAATGATGTTTAACAGAGCAAGGATTTTTTCACAGTATTTCCTATAATATTTTTTCTTCTGGAGAAAGTCTTATTAGAATGAAAGCAGTTTTCATAAAAAAAAAAAAAACATTTTAAGGTCAAATATTATTATCCCCTTTAAGCAATATTCTTTTCCATTGTATACTGAACAAACCACTGTTCAGTGTCCTGTGACTTCCCTAATTACCCTAACTTAACATTAACCTAGTTAAGCCTTTAAATTGCATTTTAAGCTGAATACTAGTACCTTGAAAAATGTCTAGTAAAATTTCATGTACTGTCATCATGGCAAAGATAAAAGAAATGAGTTATTAGAAATGAGTTATTAAAACTATTATGTTTAGAATTGCGTTGGTAATTTTTTTCCGTTAAACAGAAATTGAGGGGAAATATAGCCTATACAGGGGGCTAATAATTCTGACTTATACTATATACAGTGTTGTTTTGTTTTTATCCTTCTCCATCTTCCACTTTAAAAGCCTGCATGTACAGTAACTGATCCAGAAACAAATATGTGGCGAGCATTTCCAAAGTAACAACACGATTTCTCCCGCATGAAGCACTCACAGAAACACTCTTTCAGTCTCTGCCAGTCATGTAGTTCATCACGAGGGCATCAGCAGGTGACAGTGAGCGGCTGCAGTAGCCTACAGTAACTCAATCCTTCGACAGCACGCATTCATTCAGTCTGCAGGCCAAAACTAGAGAAGGTGGGCTAAAGTTAGTCGGAGGGGGAGGGAATGAGTCTCGTTCACGGTTCAGACACTTGGCAGGAAGCAGAAGCGCAGCTCACTATTGCAGATATGAAAGAAGAGTTGTGAGTCTGCTTGCAACTGTTTTCCTCTCCTCCCACTTTACTCCACCCATCAAATGAGTGGGGGACAGTGACAGGACTAGTACAGCTAGTCACCACTATGATTAAGTCTAGTCAGGACCTGTATTGTCGGAGAGGAGGAAAGGCAAGGTAAGTCATAGTGGACTTTTATGAAATTATTTACGTTTTCTGAGAATTTGTTTGTCTTTTGTTTTTCCTCCCAAACATGGCCTCACAGCCGCGGTTTAGTCATGTTGGTACACGCCGCTCGGTGCATTTCTTTAAAAAACAAAAACAGGAACTTCTTTTGTCAACAGCCTGTTTTTAAGATTTCCATAAGATAGCAGGATTCTTGAAGTAAAATGTGGGCTACTTATTTTGCTACTGTATCTTATAGTGTACGTTACTTTTAATGCGTGCTCCCGCTTCTTTCTGCGTTATCAACAAAAGCGTAATTGTATTTGTGTTTACGTAAATACTGAAGAAAAACAATTCAGACCGTTTCACACCAGTTCTGACTACTCCCACCGACAAAGAAGTCATGCTGGAGGAGGATAAAGTGATATTCAGCCTAATCAACAGATTATTACAGTCACAAATTATACAAATAAACTAAATTTAATTTGTACTAAACTTTTAAAATGCTGTGTTATTATTAGACTCAGCAGAAGCATATTTAACTTAATATAAATTGTCATTAGCGTAGATTTTAAAGAGACAATATTTTCAATAAAATATATGCAAAAAGATCAATGTTATATATTTTGCTGATTTATACATTATGCCAAATAGAATGTTCAAATTCAGATAAATAAGCCATTTTAACTAGTGACATGGACCGTGTCCTGTGTGACAACATCCTAATGACATCACACACCCTCAGTTTCCTGTTTGGTTTTTATAGAAAACAGAGAAACACCACAGATGCTTAAATATGTTGTGTATTTTATTAGACTGCACAGAGCATCATTATAACAGCCCCCTAAATGTATTTAGTATGATAAAAAACACACGTGAGATACACAAATACGCACAACGCAAAGAACCAGTGCCGCGTGTGCTTGTGCTAGTCAAATAATATTACTGTTGAATGTCTGATCTGTTGAAAGTTAACTGTATGTATTTGTTCATGTTTTATTAATGGATAAGTCTGAAGCACACCTTAAATTAATTCTGTCAATTTAAACAGGGCTAGTAGTATAAACACAACTGTTTCTACAGATACACTCCGGTATTGGTTCAGTACTCGGTATCGGCCGATACTCTGAGCTCAGGTATCGCGAAGGGAAAAATGGTATCAGAATGTCCCTAGTAAATTGTTACCCATCACTGTTTTTCAAATGTACATAATAGACCTTCAATAAAACATTTAAGCCTCCCAGTCTTTGACTTTAACAAAAATTGTCTCATTTACAATTCCTAGATGTTTAAAAACTGTTTAGATAAAACCAGATTAAAAAACAGGGCATTTATACCAATAAGCGCCAGCATGGGTCAAATTTACTCACTATATAATGCCTGTTTTAATGCGCTGCTTATGTTTGAACTTGATCGCCAGTGACTTTCACTTTCACTCACTGAATTAGTGGTTATACATAATAAATGAATAAGGTCATAATGAGTAAAAGAAGCCAATTTGAGGTATTAGAACCACAATATGCCATGAATGATGAAGAGTCTGATAGTGATGGTTCTGATAAATTGCTATTGTTCGTTATTGTCTATAGGCTATTTAAGTTATTTCAATTACATCTTAATATATGATTGACGACTATGTTATAATTCTAATCTTACATCACCCAAAAATGTAATTACTTACAGCTGAAGTAAAAATTATTAGCCCTCCTGTGAATTATTTTCTTCTTCAAATATTTCCCAAATGATGTTTAACAGAGCAAGGAATTTTTCACAGTGTTTCTTACAATATTGTTTCTTCTGGAGAAAGACTTATTTGTTTTATTTCAGCTAGAATAAAAGTAGTTTTTTAATTAAAAAAAAACATTTTAAGGTCAATATTATTAGCCCCCTTAAGCAATATTTTTTTCGACTGTCTACTGAACAAACCACTGTTATACAATGACTTCCTAATTACCCTAACTTGCCTAGTTACCCTAATTACCATAGTTAAGCCTTTAAATTGCACTTTAAGCTTAATACTAGTATCTTGAAAAACATCTAGTAAAATTCCATGTACTGTCATCATGGCAAAGATAACAGAAGTCAGTTATTATAAATTAGTTATTAAAACAATTATTTAGAAATGTGTTGAAAAAAATCTTCTTTCCGTTAAACAGAAATTGGGGAAAACATATACAGGGGGCTAATAATTCAGGAGGGCTAATAATTCTGACTTCAACTTTACTTCTAATTCTTGTTGTGAGTGCTGACTTTTGTTTAGTTTATGGCCTACCGTTCTGGAAGTGAAACTGTTGCCTGCATAAAAAAGCCTCAAGCTAAACAGGACAAAAATATAGTTGAGGACTAGAAATAATCACTTAATGACTTTAGACACTTCTTTGTTAACAAAGTGGCATAATACAGTAAAATAACTTTTTTTTTGTGCTATTTCTAAACAGAATTTGTTTGGGTAAAATTTTACCTCACTGGTGGTTTTAGATATACAGTGATGATAGGTGTTAGATATACGTCTCTAGAGTTAAGCTGTGGTCAGACAGCACTTTTCACCCCATTGACTTCCATTCATAAGCATCCAAATGCGGCAGACCGTAAGCAGACACTCATGCAACAGGTTTCACATATCGCTGTGATCCAAAGTTCAAGTTTGGTGAACTCTGACCTGGGATTTTGAAACAATTATTTTTTTGACACTTCTTTGTTTACACATGATTGCTCTGGGTTTAATTGTCTTGACATGGGTTAATCCTTTGGTTAACTGATAATGATTCTGCAAAACATTGTACTTTTAATATCTAATAAGATGCTGCGTTGAGTACACAGTATGATTTTTGGGTAACACTTTAAAATAACAGTACATGAATACTGATGTAATTAAAAAATGTAAATAAATGTAAAACAATTAAATAATGTAATCGCTGTATACAACTTTCATTTTTGAGAGTCATTAAATGCATATGACGGTGATTGTAATCTTTACCATAAACATCAGTGGTTATATCTAAACTATAAACTGTTATCCCAGTACTTCTGTGTTATTTGACTGTTTGTAACTTCATAACTAACTCAAAAGACTAAAGACTCAATCTCTTTCTTGATTCTTGCGTTTTCAGATTTGAATGCAGTGATTCGAAGGATTAATAAACAAATGCAAATCACCATCATTTATAAATTATGTTGCGTGGTTGTTGAGATCCCGATCTTTTAATGATTAATCGTGCAGCTTACACTGAATGCATTGATGCAGGCTAAACAAGTAGTGACAGAAAACACCTTTAATGAAACACACCACATCCCGAATAACCCACCACAACTGTCTGTCATCATTATATTTTACAGGAAAGCCTAAACGCTTTCATACATGTGATTTGAATGATGCGAGAGGCGATCTCTCTGTGATCGTTACAAATTTAGGATTAATCTACCAGTAAAAAAATGTATTAATCCGCGGGCCACGTGCGTTCCACACCATGGGTTGTGATCCGTACGAATCACGAATCAACCGTGATCCGTTACACCCCTACCATCTAGTGCGTTTACACTGAATAACAATAGAAAAGTGTTCAGTCAACATCAACATGAAAAGTTTAAACACAGTTCATGAGTAAGGATAAGTTAATGGTGATGTGCCACTCCAAGTAAAGTCACGTCTAAATTATACATTAACAGCTCATGAGTTCATGTTGGTTACATTTAGCTTAATCTTAAATGTTAATTAATACATTAATTAACAACATGTACTAACAAGTAATTAAGGTAGCCGCTATTCACACATGAACTCATGTGACTCATGCTGTAGTTAAAGTTAGTTCATGATTAGCGCATGCCTTAACTCATCATTAGTTCATAATAAAGTAATGTTTCGCTTACATATTAACGCATCATTATTCATGTACTGTTATTGTAAAGTGTTACCGATTTTTGTTCTTGGAAATGTAACTAGGTAAAAGTACAAGCACAAATTCTCCAAAATAACACTTAATTATAGGACGGAAGTATAGTAATGCTGCAGCACAAAACAGCACTTTCTTGTTATTCTGCTTTGCCAGTGTTTAAGACTTTATTGGTGTGTGAGCGCACAAATGTGTTTGTGTGTTTAATGTGCATGTGTTTCCGTGAGAGGCCTGTGTTATGTTGAATGGAAGGATGGAACAACTGATAACCGCCAGCTGGGGAACACATGACCGGCTGACATCCTGCTCAGATGCCGCAAGAACAGAAAAACCCCTGAATACTGCAAAAATGTGTTTATTTTTTTGAGTTTTTGTCTTTTTTTCTAGTGAAAATACACAAAAATTTAAACCAAGAAGCATTTTCTTGACAATTAGAAAAATATTGTTTTGTTTTCAGAAATAATGAGTGTAGATGAAGTCAGCTTTTCCTTAAGCAAAAAAATGGTCTGTCAGTGGTGTAAGCAAAATAATATTCAGGTTGAAATTAGCACTTTTAGATTAGCTTAGCATAAATCATGCAATCGGATTAGACCATTAGCATCTCGCTTAAAAATTCAAAAAAGAGTCTTGATTTAAATAATTTCCTATTTAAAGCTTGACTCTTCTGTAGTTACATCTTCTGTAGTTACATCTTCTGTAGTTGCAATGATATTACGCACCACTGTTACCTATTTGGGGGACTATTTCCAGGCTGCATAATATCATTGCGCCTTCCGCAACCATGGTACGTCAGCAAAGTACCTTAAATAATTATGCCGGAATGAGAGTATAGTTCCTAGCTATATCTGCCTAGAAAATAGCAACTTTTTATTTTCCATCAGTCTTGGTAAATGATGTAACTGCAGAACAGTGAAGTTTTAAAAAGGAAAATTATCGAAACTCTTTTTAAAAACGTTTTGAGTGAGATTTATGCTAAGCTAAGACTACTCCAAAAAAGTGTTCCTTTAAAAGCAAATTGGATATATGACATGGTACTTTACATTTAAAGCAAACAAACTTGACCAACTTTGTTTTTGCCATATTTGTTTTATTCTCCTTTGTCTTTGTTAGGTGCTGTGAATGTAATTCTGTTCTTGCTGACTGGTACTATGAAAGAGATGGACAGTTCTTCTGTAAGAAACATTACTTGTCTCGGTTTGGGGAGCAGTGCCATGGCTGCACGGAGTCCATCAACACTGGTCCCATTATGGTAAGTGAATAACACTGACAGTACAAAATTGTGAGTAGAGGTGATAAGCATCAATTTAAGGATTAGTTCACCCAAAAAGTAAAACTCTGTTATTGTCAAAACATTCCACGTGACTTCAGTGGTTCATCTGTTATCATACAAAGCTCCATTAACACTTTTGTGTGCCAAAAAAACAGCTTTGTTTGCCTATGTCCTCTTTTCAGAGTCAGGTCACAGTGTGCGTTTACTATGGGCAGTATTGAAGTATTGTCATTATAGTTAGCAGCGCAACACACATGCATCGTATTGCCTGTAGTAAACGCCCACACTGACTACCTGACAACAAAATTGTTGTTACAGTTTTTTGGGTGCACAAAGTGTTCTTGATCGCATCGATGGATTTGTTCTTCAGTGTTTGGACTTTCAGCAGCGAAAAGTAAACCACACTGAAATGAACTAAACTAAAATTTAACTCTGAAAACTGGACTGACGCAGTTTCAATTTACTATAACTTCTATGTTAAGCTGCTTTGACACAATCTACATTGAAAAAGCGCTATAGAAATAAAGATGAATTGAATTGAATTGATTACATTTGAACCATTTAAGGCACATGAAATGTGATGTAAGTCTTATGAAATGAATTTTCATTTCATTATGATTTAATACAGTAATCATGAGATTATGACACCTAAATTTATAGATTACATTTTTTTTTTGTTTTTTAAGGTTTTCATTTTGATTTAAATTTGTATAAAACAAAAAATTGGCATAACAAGAAAATGTATTATGTCAGATATCACCATTAAAGGAATACTCTTCTTTTGGAAGTAGGCTCATTTTACAATCCTCCTAGAGTTAAACTGTTTGACCCTTTTTATACTCTCGTTCTGGTGTAATGATCAAGGAACTTTGCTGCTGTACCATGGCTACAGCAGGCACAATGATATTACAAATAAATGATATTAAAGATGGTAAAATTTAAATGTTTATCTCTAGGGGAGTTGTAAAATGAGCCTATTTCCAAAGAAAGTGGAAGTATTTTTTAAATGGTCCCAATAAACAGTTACACTAACAAGGCTTTTGCAAAGAACTTTTTTTCCCAAAAACAATCCAGCATTACCAGAACAAAATATGACATCATCAGTGTCTGTCATGTAATCTTTTTGAGAAAATCCTGACAGGTACATCAGGCGTGAATGCAGAGGACTCATGAATACATGCATTTCTTTAGAGACTGCACACTCAAACAGCTATTCACCCACTAAATGGAGACAGTAATGTGATCTGTCTTATCTTGGGCCGATTAGCTGGAGGTTTTGGTTTTTTGTCAGCGTTTCCTGCATGACCTGAGGGCAGGCGACCCTCTCACTCACAATCTCGCTTCCTTCCATTGTGCCGTTTCACTTTTATAGATGATGTCATCCGCCCATCCCAACTTTCTGATGAATTTGAATTGAACATAAAAGATTTTAGAAAATGTACGATAACTCTGCTTCTTCCTGTCATCTCTGCAGGTGGCTGGGAAGAATAAATACCACCCGGAGTGCTTTCTCTGTGAAAGCTGTGATGTCTTCATTGGAGATGGTGATTCTTTCGCTTTAGTGGATTATACCAATTTATACTGGTCGGTTCTTCTCCAAATATTTGCTCATCTTGAGTTTTGATGGAAAATCACCTCTATTTTGACTGGTTTATGATGTTCTTCTTCTCTTACAGTGGTCAATGTCATTACCAGAAGGTGTCGACGCAGCATTTGGCAGCAAAAGGTTCACAGCTTCCTCATACAGTGACATCGATGTCATTTCCTCCTTCTGCAGAAAGCAGACGAGGTTTATCCTTTACTGTGGAGAAGAACGACAAAGAGCATTTGGTCACTGTGTCTCAGTGAGTCTTTATTTAAGGGTGTTTTCACACTTTCAGTGAGTTGTTAACCACATACTCTCTCTGAACTGATCATTTGAGTCAGTGAATCATTACTCTCTCTGACCAGATCATTTAAATCTTTGAGTTAACTGAAGACTCTTTCTAAAAGGATAATTTGAATCACTGAGTTATTTACTGTAGACTTGCTTTGACCAGATCATTTGAATCAGTGGCCCTGTTTACACATAAATGTATTTACACACTGTGTGACAAATGGACAGGCTCAAAACATGTCACACCCCATTTACACCTTTACTTCTCATGTCCACTTTTAATCCAATTGACAAAAAACGCATTTTAATGCTAGGTGTAAACAGAGCCATTGAGTCGTTAACAGCAGACTCACTCTTAACGGATCATTTGAACAAGTGAGCCATTAACTGTTGACTCACTCTTAACATGTCATTTGAATCAGTTCATCATTAACTGTTTACTCACTCTTAACGGATCATTTGAATCAGTTCATCATTAACTGTTGA
>CAIGQV010018106.1:3093812-3128435 GCA_903798115.1 Danio jaintianensis | reverse complement strand
TCATTTGAATCAGTTCATCATTAACTGTTGACTCACTCTTAATGGATAATTTGAATGCTATCAATGCTATAGTTTCTCCAGTGCAAAATATATTTATGAAAAATAGTGGATCCAAAAAACTGAATTTGTTTTGGAATGTATAAAGTAGAGAAGTAAACGTTTCATACAATAAAAATACTATGATAAAGTATAGATATTTAAACAATAAGTGCAATAGTACAATAAAAATACTATCCACCACATTTTTGTATCTTTAAGTTGACTAAATCTTTAAATTGAACGAATAATTAATGCATATTTTCTTTTTTTTTGTTCCACATCAATAAAAACGAAAGCACACAGAGACAATCACGTCTAAACAAAAACTGGAACCACCAAACAAGACTGTTTAAATAATGCTGATTATTTTTCTTCCTAAAACTTTCCATGTGGGACAGGCTGGACTTGCATGACCTAAGTGCTGAAGTTAAACCCTTGATCCATGTTGGAGACCGGATTCTTGAGATCAATGGAATCTCTGTCCACAACATTCCACTCAATGAGGTCAGTTGACAAAGTGCAGTTTCACCTCAGATTAGATAATAATACTGATAAACTGTACCACATTTGACCATTGCTTTTTATATCTCTTAATTTTTAACAGATCAATCTGGTGATTCATGATACCGAGCACTGGCTACAAATCACTATTGAACACAACCCTAAAGACCACATGAAACAGGAGGACCTGTCCGGCCTGCTTGGAGAAGAACTGGACCAGCCTGGAAAACTAGGCTTCTTTCCCCTTCCCAACAACAGACAAATAAGCCATCGATCGAAAAATATTCTGTAAGAATTGTGTTGATACCAGCTTTTAGTACATTTAACAATACACTGCAATATATATATATATATATATACAGCATGTGAAATAAACATTGAACACATCACAATTTTTCTCAGAAATATATGTAACATGTAATATATGTAATATGTAACAACCAAAGTAATTCATATATACAAAGAAAACAAAACAAAACAAATCAGTTTAGAAATGAAGTTATGTTTAATAAAATGAAAGGGAAAAAGTATTGAACACAGGAAGAAAGGGAGGTGTAAAAAGGCATGGAAAGCCCAGACAGCAGCTGTAATCTCTCAGTAGTTAGAAAGCAACCCTGCCCCTCATTAGTGTACTCTCTCAAATGGTTTCAGAAAAGAAAATAAAGCTGCTAGAATGGCCCAGCCAATCACCTGACCTGAATCCAGTAGAAAATAAGAACTAAAGACCAGTGTTCATAGATGAGATTCTGAGGAAGTCTGGGAAAAAATCACATCTGTAAAAATGGAAATAAAATTAAATGAAATGAACAAAAGTAAATAAATGCATACCCTTACTGTACTGCTCAGTGGAAACAAAACATTATAGTCAATTGAATTTCTTCTGACCATCAAAATTATTTTTATTTTGATTTATTACACGGCTGTATGGAATACTTGATTCTGATTGGTCAGTTGGTACATTCCAAGGTATGTTATTCCAAAATAACACACTAATGCAACAGTGCTCTGCTTCATGTTGTTCTGCAGATAAGTCTGGCTTTATTCTGCAATTACAACAGCCTGGATGTACTTTATCCCTTGCATTAACATTAAAGGGATAGTTCACACAAAACTGAAAAGGCCGTTTTGACTTTGTTTTTGTTGAACAGAAAAGATGCTATTTTGAAAAAAGCTGAAAATCTTTAACCCCTACTAAGGAAGTCAATGGTCACAGGTTTTCAGCTTTCTTCAAAATATCTTTTTTCAAGAGTTCACACTTGATGATTGATTATAAAAGCAAGTTTGGCATGCTGTCCCGGGAGAGAGCCCTGAGCTCATAAGATCCTCGAGCCCAGAGCTCCCTCCCGTTGCAGGGCGAGAGGGGAGTTTGAGCTCAGGTAGATCTCGAGAACTCCCCTGCTGTTGTGGCTAATGAAAAAATAGGGATTGCTATAAAGAGGTAACTATTAACTAGGAGCACGTCTATGGTGCCGATTGGATTAATCAATTAACTTACGTTGCATGTTTTGGACGGTGGGAGGAAACCGGGGGACCCGAGGAAAACCCACGTGAGCCCGTGGGGAGAACCTGCAAACTCTGCACAGAAACGCCACCTGGCTTGGTAAGGACTAGAACCAGTGACGTTCTTGCTGTGAGGCAACAGTGCTAACCACTGAGCCACTGTGCCACCCATCTAGGAAAGGAGGAGGAGTAGGGGTGGGAGGGGGGATTCTTCAAGACGAAGATGGCTGTGGTATGGAACTTAGGGTATTTATGGTGTCTTAGGAATCGTCTGATTGGTGAATCATGAATGGCTAATTCAGGACCAGCTGTGTTCAGTCATAAGCACGTGATCTTCTCGAAATTAGTTTATAAATAAACTTCACTTAGTGTTCAACAGAAGAAAGAAACTCAAAAAGGTTTGGAACCAGTAAAGAGTGAACTATCCCTTTAAGCATGTAGTGTCTCTTTTGACCTCTCAGTCTTCTCTATGTCTGTCTTTACAGGCGCAGCTGCAGTATTGATAAAGTTCCATGTTTGCAACGACACGCTGCACTTCTTTCCCACAGAAGAGACATTAATCGTTCAGAGTCTCTGCGTTTTGACGCTAATGACAAAACGCAACGAATCTTCCGACCTTCCGACCTAATATATGGGGAAATTTTGGGAAAAGGCTGTTTTGGACAGGCCATAAAGGTAAAGCAATGAGTTAGACTGAAGTACACTTTATATGATAAACTAAAATTATACAACAGTATGGAAATAACTGCCTTCTTTGCATTGTCAGGTGACACATTTGGAAACAGGAGAGGTCATGGTGATTAAGGAACTTCTTCAATTTGATGAAGAGACTCAGAAAACATTCCTGAAAGAGGTTTGTTGTAGTTGTTTCCTAATCAAAACGTTTCTTATTGTCCTAAAATGGTATGTCTTCCTTTTGCCAAAACATGCATCCACAAAAAAGCGCTGTATTCTGAATGCCAGGCCAGTAGGTCACTTTGTTTACCCTGTGGAGTGACAGCTTAGAAGGAATTATGGTGCATGTGACATAGTCAAAATCCATATAGCCAAATCCACAAGAACATATGAGGGTTGATTGTATGCAAAGTCCATGTAAACTAGGTGGTGTGAATGGGCAAACTTGTTTAAAATTCGCTTCAATTGCGTCTTCTGTGTCTTAAGATATTCAACTCGAGCAGAAAATCATCCTGCAAGTAGTCTAGAGCGAGTGACACGATGCTTGGTGTGAACCCAGCATTTTACTAAAAGGCCATGC
Organism: Danio jaintianensis; assembly: GCA_903798115.1. Lineage (NCBI taxonomy): Eukaryota > Metazoa > Chordata > Actinopteri > Cypriniformes > Danionidae > Danio > Danio jaintianensis. The sequence goes on along the minus strand of CAIGQV010018106.1, from coordinate 3,125,140 downwards.
TGCTTAATGTTATATAAACTCCATTTCCCATAGTGCATGTTTTTTGATGGCATGATTTCCACATATTCAACTAAGCAGGATTTGTTTGACAATTGCAAAAGTCCCATCTGTCACTCATTAGCAGCTCAAAATGATTTGTTCTTCCATAGTTTTGCTTCTCTGAAATGTGGTAAAGTTTTGGAGAAAGATAATGACTTGTGTCTGATGATATTTATTGTTGGGATATAGGGATGAGCTCTTTTGAATGTAAAGAGCTGTTTAACACCAAACAACTTCCTTGGGTAAAGGATCATAGGGAAGGATCATGCCAAGTGTCCAACAGTGGTACCCTTCATAATTCTTCATTCTGAAGGGCCCTTCCAAGCGGCCATTATTGAGCATTTCAGTTTGGAATAACACTTCAATATGGTGGCCATGTTTTTTTTCACTCCAAAATGTCCTTCAGAGGGACATATGCACTGCCAGTCCTGTAGGCTTGACATTGTTGCTTGGCTGTGAAGTACTCAAACATGCCTATAGACTGAACGTAATATACAGTAGTATGTGCATGATGTCAACATTTTCATAAATTCACATTTACACTGTAAGAAAAACTTGAAACATTTGCATCCCACCCCAAATGTTATTGTCATGTAAATAAACGACTAAAATGCAAAACGTTTACAGTGTTTTTTAGTTGAAAATGATGTATTGTTAGAATCAAATGGATTGTTTACTAACCATCACATATACTGTATTTGTCTCCAGGTCAAAGTAATGAGATGCCTTGAACATCCAAACGTCTTAAAGTTCATCGGAATTCTCTACAAAGACAAGCGGCTGAACCTCATCTCTGAGTATGTGCAAGGGGGAACGCTGAGGGACACCATCCAGAAAATGGTTTGATCATTCGTTTCATTGTATATTACAATAGTCTATATCAGGGGTTTCCAACATGCTGCAGCTTGTGTGATGATTGCAAGTAGCTCTCCAAGATTTACATCCAATCAGGTTGAACTAACATAGACCAGTGTCCCACCCACTCCAATTCATATTTAGTTTTAAATGTCATAACTTTAATGGCAACAAACAGTACACAAAACTAAAGTAAAGCTCATCCTTCACTGTCGTCATCACTCGTCTTTTTTCCTGTACACCAGAGCTCTTCCATGGGAGTCGAGCAGTGTTGCCAGATTTCCAGCCCAACTACAGTGTAAAAACCATCCATTTTTAAAAAAGTAGCTCCCATGTGAAATATTGTTGGAGACTCCTGATCTATATATTACTTGGCTAAAAGAATTTTCTCATAATTTTGAGTGTATAATCTCGTTTCATTTGTTGAAATTTAGGCCTCTGATCACCCTTGGAATCTTAGAGTGAGCTATGCTAAGGACATCGCTGCTGGAATGGTACGTAATGAAGATTGTTATATTTTCATGCTATATACTACTAGTATCTTTTCCATTTAGTAGAAGTACTCTTTTATTAGCTGCTTTTTCTTTAGGTACTAGTTCTTATACTAGCAGTATTTACTAAACTGACACTACCTATTCAATATACACTGGTATAAATGTATTAGATACTTATTCATTAGATTTTTAGTTCACCTAATGTCATTTACTCATCCTCCACTTGTTTCAAACCTGTTTAAGTATTATTTTCTTCCATTGAATGCCAAAAAAGATATGTTGAAGAATGTTAAAAAAAACATTAGCTGTTGACTTTTTATTATGCTATGGATGTCAATGGCTACTGGTTTCTAAAATGTTCCAAATATCTTCTCTTGTGTTCAGTTAAAAAAAGAAACTCATAGAGTTTTGGAACCACTTGAGGGTGAGTAAATGTTGAGTAAACATAAACATTTTGGGCTGAATTGTAATGTAAGTTCTAATGCTGTTTAATGTAATCCAAGTTGAAATTACTTAATTTAACTTAATTTGAGGCAGCAACAAGTATTGTTACAAGTATGTAATAAATAAGACCTAGTATCTAATGAATAAATACTAGTATGTACTAATTACTAATACCTAATTTATAAGTACTAGAATCTAATGAATAGCTACTACTTTTATCTAAAGAACAGTTATTAATCACTATTTAAATAAGTACTAATATCTAATAAATAAATATCAGTACTTTGTAAATAAGTACTAGTATCTAAAGAATAAGTATTAATGTATATTTAATAGTTGCTAGTATCTAATGAACAAGCACTAGTAGCAATTGAATAAGTAATAGTACTTAGTGGAAAAACTCCAGTAGTATCTAAAAATACTAGTACATGTTATAGATTAAATGTTAAAATGCTTGTCATAGTGTTAGATGTGAAGAAAACGGGTTCTTTAAAATTGTTTTGAAACAAGCAGTACATAACTTACCAGCATTCCAAGAAAAGATGGAAATCTTTCTCAGGAAGCTACACTTATCTTGTGCTCTATGGCCTGCTTCATGAATGTAAAGACATGTCCAGACAGGGGACAAGAATCTGAAGCAAGGTTTTTAGTTAGAAATGAGAAAGTTGTTTTGCCATATAAAAGAGTGCACATGTTCATTTATTCTCTTTGCAAAATACAGGCTTACCTACATTCAATGAATGTCATCCATCGGGATCTGAACTCACACAACTGCTTTGTCCGAGAGGTCAGAAAACAGCTCGGTACTCAAAAAACGTAAAACAAATTTTCCACATTTTAGAAGTGTAACAGAAATGTCTGTTTCCCCACAGAATCAGACTGTAGTAGTTGCTGACTTTGGTTTGGCGCAACTTGTGAAGGACGAAAAGACCTCGTCTCCTGGACAGATGTCCAAACTGAACAAGCTTGGGCGTAAGAAACGGTATACTGTGGTGGGAAACCCCTATTGGATGGCACCAGAAATGATCAATGGTAAGCCCTATAAATGCACTCAAATGCTGACACATCTGGAACGACTGTGTTTTAATTGAGAGTTTTTACTCGCAGGTAAAATTTACGATGAACGTGTTGACATTTTCTCATTCGGGATCGTGCTTTGTGAGGTAGACAGTTAGTTGCTTATGCATTTCTTGACTTTTTATAGTCGTTATTTTAATTTTAATCCAAATGAACATTTATATTTATTACTCTTGACAGATTATCGGAAGAGTGTATGCCGATCCGGATTTCCTCCCTCGCACGCAGGAATATGGATTGAATGTGAAAGAATTCCTGGAGCGCTGCTGGTCCAAAGATTGTCCTGCAGCTTTCTTTCCCATTGCGGTTCTGTGTTGTGCACTGGAAGCTGAAAAACGGTGAGCCTCTTGTAAACATCTGCATAACCTTACCTTTAAAAGTAACATTGGATGCCCATTTTAAGTGAAAGCCTATAACTTACTTTGGTTAAATTTTTTTTGTAGTGTAGATCAGTGTTTTCCAACCCTTTTCCTGAAGGCACACCAACAGTACACATTTTCAACCTCTTCAAACACACCTGAATCAAATCATCAGAGCATTAGAAGAAACTCGAAAACCTGAAACGAATGGTTCAGATAAGGTGTGCCTCCAGGAACAGGGATGGGAAACACTGGTGTAGGTAAACACCCTTTTTACCCTGTCAAAAACACCTCAGTCTACAGTGAGTCCACATGTCTCTTTAAATGCTAATGAGCTGCTGCTCCCCCGCTCTGAGACTGCAGGATCACCGCTGTGTTTAACTTACCAATCCTTTCTTGAAGAGTTAAACCAGCGCAGCACACACACAGTGCCTAACCAAGTTTGAGGTTCTGTTGAATTTTGTCTGCATGACTGACATGGAGTATTTGAAGATGTTTCCACATTATGATGACAAAATGTGAGATCATGCTGGGCCGGATAATCATTGTATATAATTTATCATTGCTTGATATTGCAGCCTGCCATTATCAATGTAAAATATATTCAAACAAACATCTATAGACCATTTTGAGTGATGTAAACAAAAACAATGGTTCCAACGTATTTCCTGTTTTACATTTTTAATTTTGGGTGGCACGGTGGCTCAGTGGGTAGCACTGTCGCCTTACAGCAAGAAGGTCGCTGGTTTGAGTACTGGCTGGGTCAGTTGGCATTTCTGTGTGGAGTTTGCATGTTCTCTCCACGTGGGTTTCCTCCGGGTACTCCGGTTTCCCACACAGTCCAAAGACATGTGGTATAGGTGAATTGAATAAACTAAATTGTCTGTAGTGTATGTGTGTGAATGTGAAAGTGTATGGGTGTTTCCCAGTACTGGGTTGCGGCTGGAAGGACATCCGCTGTGTAAAACATATGCTGGATAAGTTGCCGATTCATTCCGCTGTGGCGACCCCAGATTAATAAAGGGACTAAGCGGAAAAGAAAATGAATGAATGAGTTAATACAAAAACAAGCTGTACGCTTTCTTTTTAGCTTGTCTGATCTGACAGACACAGCAGAAAATTAACTAAACAAAGAATCTACAAAAGTAAGAATTTAATTTGATGTCACCTCATTTGCTGAAATATTCTTCTTTTCATTTAATTTTACAGTCCTGTTTTTGCCAAATTAGAGGAGTGGCTGGAGAACATGATGATGCACTTGGAGATGGGACTTCCTCTGATGTCAGAACTGCTTAAGGTCCGACAATCATTTTGGGAGAACCACAGCCAGCCAAGACCTTATGGGATTTCTTCAAAACACATGGAGAACTCAACCTTTGGCAGAAGCTGAGGCTTCATATATGGCCATACGGACATTTTTTATAATGTTTAAATTCTCAGGCTGTAATTTACAGTGACGACTCATAAAAATGTATGATTGTTATTATTGCACACTTTTCTCAGTGAATTCACTGTTCTGAGCCATGTTTTGCTTTAACATTTGCTATTTGTCTTATTTTTGATAAGAATATACACTTATTTTTATGAAATCTTTTGCTTGAAAATATTGTTTGTGGTATCTTTCATAATGCATTACAGAACATGTCATTTTATATGATGCTTTGTTTTGTAATGCAAAAATATTTGCACATTTTTAAATGTCCCCGTTACATTTGTGACCATGGACCACAAAACCAGCCTTATGTTGTAAGGTATATATTTGGGAGTAGACAAAAATACACTTTCTTAGTCAAAATTAAATATTTTTATTTTCTACCATAATTATAATATTAAATATAAAGTTATTTTATTATTTCCTACTCTATATCAAAACATAATTTTTGTTTAGTACCATATATTGCTAAGAACTTAATTTGGACAATTTTCTCAGTATTTTGACCCCTCAGATTGCAGATTTTTCAATAGTTATATCCTGATCCTAAAAAAAGACATACATCAATTAAAAGCTTATTTATTCAGCTTATATCTCAATAAAAAAAACACACTTATAACTGATTGTGTGGTCCTGGGTTACATTTTTCGGGCAAAGTATATTTTGCAAGCTATTTGTTGAACAATCTGATTAGTCATCTTAGAAACAAAGGTGCTACAGATTGTTCTTGAGGAAAGTATTATAAATGTATAAGCAACAAAAGGCTTTATAAAAATGTATTTTAACAATGATTTGGTGTATCTGTTACGTTTTAATTGTATTTTGTTTGTAAGTACGATTAGTTTTTAGCAGTATTTTTTTTTTTTACATACATCCCTGCTGAAAAATCCAGCTTAAACCAGCCTAGGATGGTTGGCTGGTTTTAGCTGGTTGACCAGCCTGGTTTTAGAGGGGTTTTGGCCATTTCCAGGCTGGTTTCCAATCATTTCCAGCCTGGTCTTAGCTGGTCAGGCTGGGAGATGACCAGCTAAAACCAGCTTGACCAGCCTAGCCAGACTGGGAGCCCAGCTAAACCAGCTATGTCCAGCTTAAACCAGGCTGGTCAAGTTGGTTTTAGCTGGTCATTTTCCAGCCTGACCAGCTAAGACCAGCCTGGAAATGGCCAAAACCCCTCTAAAACCAGGCTGGTCAACCAGCTAAAACCAGCCAACCAGCTTATGGCTGGTTTAAGCTGTTTTTTTCAGCAGGGATGTAGCCTACCATTTACACATGACAGAATCTGTGAAACTATAGAAAGCGCCATCTGACGGCGCAAATAAACGTCATGTTTACATTTGATTATTCGACAGTTTAACGGTTTATTCAATCACCGAATCAACAAATCCTCATCTCACTTCGGAAATTATAGTCTTAAATCAACTACAAATTTACCCTGGACATAAGTTTATAGCATACAGTCGTTTTTCTGAGCTGTACGTTTGTAAAGATGCATGAATGAATGACTTGTTTGAAGGGAGTTCATCGCTTTATTTATGTTTAAGCAAGACTAGGATTTTTAACAGTTGATGAGCAATAATGGAAGAGCACAGTGAGTACCTAAAATTCTCCAAAAATATTATTACTGAAATCCATCAGTATTGTAAAAACACTTTCAAGTTTCTACTAACGTTATATATGTTATTATGCTCATAACCGGTGATGAGATATCATAGCTCGAAAACTCAATAAATGTTTTGGTCTAACGTTAAATGACATATCCAACGAACCATTTGGATATCAGGTTGATACTTTGTGACCTTATCTATTATTTGAAACAATTAAGTTACTATATTTAGGGAGGGAACGCGTATTAGAGACCTCAGATATAAAGTAAAGCATGAATAAATGTAACGTTCGCAAAATGCACATCCGTTTTAAGGTTCATCTCAGGGTTGCAGTAAGTCAGACAATAGACAAATATATTTAATAGAATAAGTAAATAAATAAGTCCACTGATTCCCATAATTGCATTGAATAATTTGTGATGATATCAAAACGTAATGTTAACTGCCACAAACATATTTTCCAAAATGCTTTGACATAGTTCAATAAACTTGAGCAGTGCACGTTTCAAATTTCAAACGTTAAAATGTCTAGGGTATTTTAATATAAAAGTTTTTTGTAATGAAAGTTTTAATTAGGTTTTTTTTAATGATGTCTGGTAAAATACCATTTGAGAGTTCAGAGCTGCTTTGATTATATATTAGCCGTTACCTTGGAAACCGCTATTTCTGACGCTCCGTATGCGCTGGCAGAGAGTACGTTCTCATTCACAATCAGTCTATGGTGGTGGGAAACATTGAAGATTAAACAGCATCTATTAAACACCCACTATGTTTACAGAATAAGGATATTGAAATTAAAAAGTAATATTACATTAATAAATCATTTTTATGTCTATAAATGAAAAAAAAAAAATCCTTAACTCTTGTAAATCCTTACTCATTTTTGTCTTTTCAATTTTATAGTTTGCTAGGCAAAATGCAAAAATGTGTTCAAAATTTTTATTGCACTTTTATTATTTTTTATAATAATAATAATAATATTAATAATAGTTTCCTTTTGTAACCCTATTTTAGAGTAGGTACAAAAAATAGTTACACTGGAAGCTTCAGGACAAAAACAATCGTGTGGAAACCTATTAAAACTAATATATCTGTACCATTCAAACAAAAAGTAATTACATGTTAACAGGCTTCCATTTTCTTGCCAATAGTTCAAAATGCAAACAACGTTTTAAAATATAATTTTTATAATATTTTGGAAATATTAATCAAGCATATAATCACTTTGTGAATTAATTAAATGATAAACCTTATAATTATATTTATACATATTTGAATATCAATGTGTTTTGTAAGCATATGCAACAAAAAGAAAGAAAGAAAACAAATCAACTTTTGTGTGATTGGTAATTCTGTTCTTTTTTAAATGTGATTTAATGTGTCACCAAAAATTATTCATCACAACCATCACAACTGATGTTGTTTCGGACTAAAGGTGCGGTATGTAAGTTTGACACCCAGTGGTTGAACTAGGTATTGCACTCCTGGATCAAAACAAACGCAAGCGCAGGTTGCCAGATTGAGGACAGGAGCGAGTGATTTAAATCATGTTCTAAATAAAAGCAACGGCACCCGATAGAAGGAATATTTTCCATATTAAAAGGAGTTTTTGTCCTAACCAACACCTCGAATTGATATATTAGAAACGGATTCCTGAATGACCACCGTGACAAACGAGTCCCCACATTGATCCTACTCAAACCTGCAGCTTCTCCACGATGGACGTCCAGCTTCTTCAGCCTCCAGCGCCTAGACTGCAGCTCTGAACAGGAAGTTTGGCCAGATGAAAAATGGTCGTGCCTAACAGAGCCTAGTTTCTCTCGAGGTTTTTTTTTCCCTTCACTTCATCAATTGGTGAAGTTTTGTTTTCCTCGCCACTGTCGCTACTGGCTTGCTCGGATCGGGACTTGTGAAGCTGCGCTTCGGTGGATTTGCTCTACAGTGTTTGAACTTTCAGCAGTGAAATTTAAACCACACTGAACTAAACTAAACTGAACTTCAACTCTAAAATCTGGACTTTACTAGAACTATGTTAAGCTGCTTTGACACAATCTACATTGTAAAAAGCGCCATATAAATAAACATGAATTGAATTTAATTCTATTTCTCACAGGTGAACAGCAGAAAACTATGACAATGATCACCTCAGGTACACCTCATGTGCTTTATTCAGTGTTAAATGCTAACAATGTGAGTTTGAATGCCATTTTACATGACATTTACTGTCATACTACTGAAAGCAGCAGAACTTGAAAATGAAATAAACCGTTTGAAATTGAACTTTAGAACTAAGCACATATGAGTGATTCAGCATGTACATTTGATAATGTTAAAGAGGGTTAATATGTATTAAATAGATGATAAACCTTACCATTTCATGAGTGAGTGCATATTCTGTGCTTCTGAATGGCTGTATTTAAATTGCTGTCCTGTTTCGTCTGGTGCAAACAGCCAAATTGCTTATCACTGCGTATCTCGTCACTAATGTTTACGTTAGTAATATTTATAGAATTTCCTAATTAATACCCTCATGTGGAACTGAATCTGTCTCATTTCGGAGTCTGCTACTGTCCAGCGGAGGTCGCATTTCAGTCACGGACACATGCTTTCAGAGCCTTTCTGAATGAATGAATGGAATATGCGGTTTTCCACCAAGGCAACCCGGGGTGCTGAAATATAATTGGCTAAACTGGCATTGGGCGGGTTAAAAGAACCAAAACAAAGACACACGTTCTGGCACGGAAATCACATTTTCAAAGCAGATTATCTGACTTGAGCACTGTTTTTCAGATAAACAAGAATGTTCAATTGGCATGTTTCTTAAATATCTGCAAACGTATTATGGTATTTTTTTGATTTAGAAAAGTCAAAAACTTACATACAGCACCTTACTTATGATTTTTGACACCACATGTTTGTCCTTTATGGACCTGTGTGTATCTTTTTTTAAAAGCAGTGCATCAGTAATTAATTTTACAGTAACTTGCTGCTGTTTTAGAGAACTATAAAACATTTACAATTAATTTCTATGATCTGTTTTGTCTGTTTTCCTTGCTGCATCACCTGCATCTGCCCTAGCAGAGGAGGTAGGACATACTTTCATAAACAGGTCTAAGAGTAAGTACAAATTCACTATACACAAGCTGTCTGTTCTCACATTCAATCCTGTTCCTCTAAAGTTTTCCATAGTTCTGCCTGACTCTGGAATGGAGAGTCTCCTCAGGGATTTAGACACTTCTCTTGAATCCACTCAAGGAGAAGACAAAGACAAAAACATCTCCTCGGATGCTCTTTGCTCGTCTTCACCTCTGACTGAACACAAGATTCATCCCGCTGATGACCACAAATTACCTGTCAGAGGCAATAGCCAATGGGGTCACTTAGACCCATACGAAGACTCAGAGGTATACTGTGACACACGTGGATCTTCAATAGATAAAATAAAAATAGTCAAATTGTGATATTAATGTATACTTTATACAGACAGATGACGTGATGAACTGAATAAAAATTGTTTTCCTTCCAGGAATGTGTTGGCATTGTGACACTGCCAAACCAAGTCAAAGATAAAGCCGTGAAAAAGGGATTTGTGTTCAATCTGATGGTTGTCGGTAAGAAACATACTGTATAAAGTTATAGACAAAAAATTAAGAGATCACTTGGAAATTTTAGGTTTCTCTGGATTTATAATAATGAGTTTGAATGAAACACAATTTTTGTTTTTTCTGTAAATTACTAATGACATTTTTTTAAATTTACAATAAAAATGTAAGGTTTTTTTTTTGCATAAAATACACTACCGGTCAAAAGTTTGGGGTCAGTACGATTTTTAAATGTTTTAAAATAAGCTTATCCTGCTCACCAAGGCTGCATTTATTTAATCAAAAATACAGTGCAAATCGTAAAATTGTGAAATGTTATTGCACTATAAAATAACTGTTTAAAGGTGGTTTATAATTTAATTTAATAATTTATTCCAGTGATTTTAAAGATGAATATTCAGCCTCCTTACTCCAGTCTTCAGAGTCACATGATCCTTCAGAAATCACTCTAATATTAATTATTATTATTATTATTAATGATAATATCCAGCTTATGCTTTACGCAGTGGATGCCCTTCTTGCTGGGACTCATCCCTGGGAAACACCCATACACTCTCATTCACACACATACACTACAGACAATTTAGCCTACCCAATTCATCTATAGCGCATGTCTTTGGACTTGTGGGGGAAACCGGAGCACCCAGAGGAAACCCACGCGGACACGGGGAGAACATGCAAACTCCACACAGAAACACCAACTGACCCAGCCAAGGCTCGAACCAGAGACCTTTTTGCTGTGAGGCGACAGAGCTACCCACTGCGCCACCGCGCTGCTCGGTAATAGTAATAAAAGCAAAAATTTCATTTGAAACTACATGCAATTTTCTACATTTTCTACATTTAATAAATGCCGCCTTGACGAACAGAATAATTTTCTTTAAAAAAAAGCATAAAAAAAACTGACCCCAAACTTTTGACTGGTACTGTAAAAAAAGGTGCTGTGTTTTCAGACATTTTTTTGTGTTTTCAAGTGGTATCTTAATTTATTTCATAGCTGTGTATGTTGTTTTATGCTACTGATTTTTGAAAGAAGTCTCACAACCTGCTCACCAAGGCAGAATGTATTTGATTAAATATACAGTAAAAACAGTAATCCTGCAAAATAATGTACAATTTAAATCTGTTTTCTATTTGAATGCATCTAAAAGTTTACTTATGGTGGCAAAGCCGAATTTAATCCTTCAGTAATTATTGTTTTGTTATGTTTGAAAATATTTTTGCTACTTAATGTATTTGTTGCTACCGTAATACATTAGAATTCATTAAAGTAAAAAAACCAACAGTATTTATTTGAAATAGAATTCTTTAGAAGTCTTTAGTTAGTTGAATGCATCCTTGCTTAAAAAAAACCATTCATTTCTTAAAACTGTTTATATTAAATGTACATAACTTTAGCCTTTTCACACAAACATTTTTTAAATGCTCCCACTGACCCCCCTGCATTAGATTTTAAAATGTGATTGTTATTTATCACTTTATCAACTTGTCAAATTTATCATGTGACACTGCAACTAGATGACTTATGTATATATATATTTTTGTTTCTTTACTTCTGTTTCTGCGAATGTTGACATATCTGACAGATTCTCAAATATTTCTAAGAACATGTATTTCACAGTTTAAACAGCTTAATAATGATCATATTATTTGATGGGTGGTGGGTGCTGCAATGCTAGTCTGTGCTTCAGTGGAGTGATTAGAGCTGCTGGATGTACAGCATGTTAATTCATCAACTTCTCCCAAAATACATGAAAGTATTTTAACTAGGAGTAAACGTTCTACCAACCTAAACAGTGTGTATCTGATGTAAATAAAGCACATCTTCCAGTTATGTTTAAAAAATGATTATCTCCATCTCCATAGTCATCGCTTGTATTTTAGAAACCATAAATATTATGTTTTGCTAGTACTTATGTGTATTTAAATGTCTGAAACCTAAAATCAATGTTATTTGTTTGAAAACAGTGATAAATAGTGATTTACATCTTATTCTGGCCAGGGCGAGACATATCAGGAAAGCAGATTTGAATTTAACAGCTGATTATGTGATGCGCTGAACATTCTAATCACACCGGTGTGATCATACACTCCAGGGACCAGCCTACACTGATCACATCTGTGTGATTATACACGTCGAAGGGTTAAAATTCTAATAAATCATTTGTATGTTTAGGTGAGTCTGGCTTAGGCAAATCCACTCTTGTTGACAGCCTTTTCCTCACAAACCTCTATATGGACAGACGCATACCTGTTGCTTCAGGTACATTATTCAAAAAAATGTGTATTTATATTTGTATTATAAAAAGCAATGCTGAACTGATTAAAGAACAGTGTTCAAAAGTCATGGAGAGATTTGTTGTAAACTGTTTTTCTAAATTTCTATGTTACAGAAAAAATAGCTCGGACTGTATCGATAACGAAGAGCACCGTAGACATTGTTGAAAAGGATGTAAATCTAAGACTCACTGTTATCGACACTCCTGGTTTTGGTGATGCTCTTGATAACTGTGAAAGGTACTTACTTAAGTGGGAACCACTTACTACTCTTTAGTATTTATATTTATGTCCTGTTAGGACAACAATTCTTGAGTAATATGTTAAAATGGTGTTCTAAATTTTTAACTTATAAGTTTAAAAAGTGTACTCAGGATATGTATGAAATTGCATGCTCACTTAGATGTCATGTACACTAGTGTGTTTTTGTATTAAAACGTATATGTTGTCTTACAGTTAGTGCCCACACTACTCCGGTATCTTCGACCTGTGAAAAAAAAAAGCGTTTTAAAAATACTGAAGACTCTTTAATTTGGAAATGCTAACGTTCTGTTGCAGTGTAAATGGGCTAAAACCCAAACCTTTGAAAATGGAGGCTATCTACAATCACTCTCTGACTGGTCTTCTGGACCATTGTGTAGTGTTCCCTGATTTGACACGCTCCCCCCATATGACCATTATGCAACCAGGACAATGTAAAAACAGATGCCGGCAAAATAGTGTATGCCCAGTGATATAACAGCTATAGTTTTATATCATTTACTGCATTTATTAGATATGGGTTGAGTAAAATGTTAATATTTGTTTTGGAAATGTTCTTTTTTTGTGATTGAAAGTCAGGGTTATTACATCATATTGATTTCTTAACTCTTCTGAAGTTTGGTATTTTCCAAAAATAAATATAAACATGTCTAAAAACAATACATTTTAGCATAAACATAAACATAAAGTTGAGGAAATGTTACCAATAGTTTACAGAATAAAACAAACAAACAAAAAATACATTTTACTCAAAGAATAGAAAAAAGTGGTCTCTTAATTTTTTCCATTGGTGAGTGTGTATATTCACGCGCGCACACACACACACACACTTTTCTGTATTTATTAATGAGGAAGCAGTTCTTTATATATTTTGACTTTATATATTGTGAACTATTAAAAAGGCTAAAACTTATTTGCATGTGGTTTTGCTAAAAGCTGGAAGGCGGCACTTCATTATGTAAACCAGCAGATGGTGAAGTACTACAAAGATGAGGTCGGGGTGAACCGTCAAAACATCAGGGACAACCGAGTTCACTGCTGCCTGTACTTCATCTCTCCTCACGGTCATGGGTAAGATCTCACCTGTGTTTTCTCTTTATGCCTATCCCATGATTTCAGTGACCATGAAAAGAGAGCTTACAGTAGGCTACAACAAATTTCCTTCGTGCTTTCTTAGTCTCAGACCAATTGATGTGAAGTTTATGAAGGCTCTGGAGCAGAAGGTCAACATTGTGCCTGTGTTGGCCAAAGCAGACAGTCTCACTCCGAAAGAGACCCGCAACATGAAAGCCAAGGTGAGAATGAGCTTTACTGACAAGCTGAGAAAGAGCATGTATAATGAACAATATTTCAAACATTCAGATATTATATTGACCCTTTTCTGCCTGTGTCCACTCTGTTTCAAGTTTTGGGTTACACTTCCGGTTTTAGGAACCTCTATTGAACCAAATCATAACAAATAATATGGTTGACAGGGTTACCACGCTAAGCCAGATGTCAAATTCCCTGATTTCCACTGATTTAAAAGCTGAATTTCCATGACCTATAATGAATAGAAAAACAGGCAGATTTTGTGTTGAGCAGACCCTTCTGAATTATATAATTGTAAGCAAATGGTGCAAAATGTAAAGGAAAAAAAAAATCAGCACATTTTGGCCAGCCAGGACAGTTCAAATGTTGTCATCTGCATTGTTTTATATTAAAAAACATTATATTCCTGTATAGAATGTGCTCTGCTCTCCTTAGGTGTGTGACCTGCTTTTACACATCATGTGATATTAACGCACATTCTGCCAAAGCCTATTTTAGCAAGGCTACGTTCATTGTGCCAAAATGAATGCTATTGTCAAAGATATTTTAAGCGTTTTGTTATTATTTTGATTATTTACAGTCATTCATATATCAAATTGGTAGGCTTTATATGGTTAAGAGGTAAATTGAGACCACTGGTTCATGAGGTCAAAAAGGTAACATATAAATATGTGTATATTTTCGCAGCAAAAAAACACAAAAAATGTTGCAAATATAAAATGAAAAACAAAAATCCCTGATATCCAATGACTTGTACAAAAATATGAAATTCTTGATTTTCAATGTCTGGAATAGACCTTGATCTTTCAGAAATTCCATGACCTGTGGGAACCTTGTGGTTGAGCTACAAATAATTCATATATTTATATAATATATATATATATAGGCTGCGTTCCAGTCCACTTTTAGACACTTGTGAACTTCCCTTCCCTTGTTCTCTCAGGGGAATCCACAATGTCATTTGGAATGTCATTTTGATGTGCATTCCACTTCGTTAAGTGAACAAGGGAAGCTTACATGGACATACCCTCGATCCCTCAATTTGAACAAAGGTCCACATAGGTCCAATCCAGCACCCATTTGTCCCAGAATGCAATGCCATTGTGACGTCACAACAGTGTAGTTCCCAAATGCTCAAGGGTTTAGGGCATTCCATTTAAACCCATCCAGATGTTCCGCCAGTCCACTACTTTTGTGACGCAATCAATGATGTACATCCGAGGAAATGAGATGGAGGGAAGTTATAGCGAGTGAAGGGCATACAAAATTGGAGTGGAAAGCTGCCATCATATAGAAGTGAAACCTTTTAACTTGTTAGCTTAAACATGCTCGATGTTAAGAAAACACATGTAAATAGAAAAACACTAACAAACTGAGAAAACATCTTCAGTTTGAAAACACACAGATAGACGCAAATTCTCACAACACATGCAAATAAAGAAATGTGCTGCAAATAGTGCAGACCACAACGGAAATGTGTTGGGGAACACCAAAAAGTGACAAACCCAAGTGCTTCCTGAGTCAGCATTTATGAATTCATGTTTCATGAAAATAATGTTATGCTTGTTTTTTTTAGCATATCTGTGGCCAAAGCTCTTGTCTTTTGTTCCTCCACATTATTTTCTCCTTGCGTTCCACAGAGTATAGTAATATTCAACACACCTGTATTACTGCGGAAAGACTTGTTTTGACTTTTGGGCATATTCATGGTCTGCTGATAGTAATTTGTTCATTCATTCTATTAAGTTGTATTTTAATATTGGGTGGATGAACTGTCAGTTTTTTTAAACATTTCACTGATTGTTTACAATTTAAAGAAAGGTACAACCATAATTCACTCACAGCATCTTGGGGCGTATAAAAGAGGTGGACATAGATGTTTTAAAATTACCTAAGGTGTTAACCACGATCACCAATCTGTCATCTGAACTAATGTATTGCTTATATTTCTACAGATTTTGAATGAGATACACAAACACAAAATCAAGATCTTTCAGGTCCCAGTGTGTGACCCGGATGATAATCATCTCCACAGACTGCAGGATTTAGAGCTAAAGGTCAGCACTACTGCTCACAATTGACACGTTTACTTTCTTTTGGAAACAAGTCACATATTTCTTTCCATAGTGACAGATTTTTAGGAAAAGTTTTACTAAAAAATATTTTACTAAAATACAGTCACCTACTGTACTCACTTTGGATGGCCCGAAAGAGTAAATTTTCATTTTAGGGTGAACGATTCCTTTAAGAGGTGTTTCATTTCATGAATATTATGTTATAGAGGAGTACAATTTTTTTTACAGAATATACCTGTAAGTAGGGCTGTGCAATATGTCAATATACACGGTTCAAAAAAAATACAAACACTAAAATAACATCCTAGATCTGAATGAATGCAATATTCTTCATAAATACTTCGTTCTTTACATAGTTGAATGTGCGGACAACAAAATGACACAATTATCAATGGAAATCAAATTTATTAACCCATGGAGATCTGAATTTGGAGTCACACTCAACCCTGAAGTCTAAAAACAAACTACAGGCTGATCCAACTTTGATGTAATGTCCTTAAAACAAGTCAAAATGTAGTGTATGTAGCCTCCACATGCCTGGATGACCTCCCTACAATGCCTGGGCATGCTCCTGATGAGGTGGCAGACGGTCTCCTGAAGGATCTCCTCCCAGACCTGGACTAAATCATCCACCAACTCCTGGACAGTCTGTGGTGCAACATGGCGTTGGTGGATGGAGCGAGACATGATGTCCCAGATGTGCTCAATTGGATTCAGGTTGGGGGAAATGGGTGGGTCAGTCCATAGCATCCTGCATATATCTAATGGCAGTCAGGCTACCTTTGGCGAGCACATAGAGGGCTGTGCAGTCCTCTAAAGAAAAGCCATCCGACACCATTACTGACCCACTGCCAAACTGGTCATGCTGGAGGATGTTGCAGGCAGCAGAACGTTCCCCAGGGCGTCTCCAGACTCTGTCACATATGCTCAGTGTGAACCTGCTTTCATCTGTGAAGAGCACAGGGTGCCAGGGGTGAATTTGCCAATCTTGGTGTTCTCTGGCAAATGCCAAACATCCTGCACGGTGTTGGGCTGTAAGTACAACCCCCACCTGTGGATGTCAGGCCCTCATACCACCCTCATGGAGTCTGTTTCTGACCATTTGAGCAGACACATGCACATTTGTGGCCTGCTGGAGGTCTGCAGGGCTCTGGCAGTGCTCCTCCTGTTCCTCCTTTCACAAAGGCAGAGGTAGCAGTCTTGCCTCTGGGTTGTTGCCCTCCTACAGCCTCCTCAACGTCTCCTGATGTACTGGCCTGTCTCCTGGTAGCGCCTCCATGCTCTGCACACTACGCTGACAGACACAGCAAATCTTCTTGCCACAGCTCGCATCGATGTGCCATCCTGGATGAGCTGCACTACCTGAGCCACTTATGTGGGTTGTAGACTCAGTCTCATGCTACCACTACAATGAAAGCACTGCCAGCATTAAAAAGTGACCAAAACATCAGGCAGAAAGCATAGGAACTGAGAAGTGGTCTGTGGTCACCAACTGCAGAACCACTCCTTTATTGGGGGTGTCTTGCTAATGGCCTATAATTTCCACCTGTTGTCTATTCCATTTGCACAACAGCATGTGAGATTAATTGTCAATCACTGTTGCTTCCTAAGTGGGCAGTTTGATTTTACAGAAGTGTGATTGACTTACAATGTAACTGTGATTGAGTTACATTGTGTTGTTTAAGTGTTCCCTTTATTTTTTTGAGCAGTGTATGTAAATCATATGGACAAAATAAAAAGTTTATCGTTTCATATTACACCATGTTCTAACAACACGTGACGCAACAAGATTTCAGCAACAATCAAATTGGCTGTCTGCACAAAATGTGACGTGACATGACAGAAACATTTAACACTAAATAAAGCACATCCCTTACAAAAAATTACTGCAATAAACTGAAGTAAAACTGCAGTACAACAGCAGTATATAGAAGTTTAACTGCAGTAAAATTAAGTACAATTGCAATACAATGAAGTGTAAACACAGTTTAAATACAGTACAATAAAGTTCAACAGCAGTATAAGTTGCAGTAAACTGGAGTAAAAACAAGTAAACTCCGTCTTTACTGCACTTGTGCTGCTGTAGTCTAATATGCCAATGGTGTGGTAAGAACTGTACTGCACTTGTGTTTCAAGGGGTTTGTTCTTCAACATCTTCCAAAAATATTTTGTACTTTTTTCAGGGATGTTTTTTGGATTCAAGTAATTTTCTAATTAGAATTTTTAAAGATTTTATTTGCAAAAACAAATAATAAAAAATAACTGCAGTGAACTGAACAGTACAATAGCAGTAGCCTATATACAAGGATAATTGTGGCAAAATTCAATGCAACTGAAAATTGAAGTATAATGAGGTATAAACACGGTTCAACTACAATGCAATAAAGTTCAACAGCAGTAAAATCTGCAGTACAACTGAAGTAACATTAAATAAACTGAGAGGGGCAATATAGTGATATGTTATATAATTTATTGCACTTAGGTACATAAGTATTAAAAGCGCACTTTAGTTTTATTATGTATTGCAGTACTGTAGATGTATTTCTGTAGTTACTTATACTTCTGAAAAGTGCAATACAATATATTGTGGTAGTACTTCAGCAATACAAGTGAAGTACTGAAACCTCATTTGTAAACCACTGTCCACCGAGCAGGAAAAGTAGTAGTTGTACTGCAGTTGTGCAGTAGTACTTCAGTTGTATTGCAGTAGCAGTACTGCATTATTGTAATAGTATCACTTTAGTACTATTGCAGTAGTTGTACTGCATTTGTACTGTAGTAGTACTTCAGTTGTATTGCAGTAGATGTACTGCAGTTGGTTGTATTGAAGTACTTCAGTTGTATTGCAGTAATACTGCAATATACTTAAATGATCCAGTTTTTTCATGTCCAAAAAACTGCACTTTTCAGAAGTTAACTAAAACTGCAATATTCCTTTACAAAACTGCAGTATTCTTTAAAAAAAAAAAACTGCAGTAATTTTTTGTAAGGGATAATCTGTACCTGAGGTGATCATTGTCATAGTAGTATATCTGCCGCAACGTTGCAGAAATAGAAAGCAATTCTAAAATAAAAATATGTGTGTCACTGAGGGAGATGGTTAGGACAAAAACTCCTTTTAAAAGGGAAAAGATTATCGCGTTTCGCAGCATCATGTTGTGTGTTGTTAGTTACCCTCTATAGCTTATATCGTAAGCGATAAGAAATGGCTTCTTAATAATCAATTTGTGAACACAAAAAAGGTTTTTTGCTATTGCCGTTTTGAGGTTGTTTTTGTAGTTCATTTGAGTATTGTTCATAGTTTGATTTTGTATTTTTATTGGTATAGGCCTTAAACATCTGGAAAAGGAACCACCAATAAAAACTAGTCTTTGGGCTAATTTGGGTACATTTTACATTCTTGGGGAATGTTGATTATTGTACACTGTCCCTTGTTGTGAAATAAATAAACTGAAATTGAAATCATGGTGTAGCAAATACAGTGTTTACTGTAATATATATTTTATCATAATTCATATGAGTGCAATTTTACACAACCATTATAAGAATGCATACAGAAACATGAATAAGAGCATGGTGAGAAAGTTCCAATCTTAAAAGAACAATGTTTACATTTTGTAATATTTTAGGCCATTCATTCATTCATTCATTCATTCATTCATTCATTTTCTTAGTCCCTTTATTAATCTGGGGTCGCCACAGCGAAATGAACCGCCAACTTATCCAGCATGTTTTACGCAGCGGATGCCCTTCCAGCTGCAACCCATCACTGGAAAACACCCATACACTCCCATTGAAATTTAGCTTACCCAATTCACCTATACCACATGTCTTTAGGCTTGTGGGGGAAACCGGAGCACCCGGAGGAAACCCACGCGAACACGGGAAGAACATGCAAACTCCACAAAGAAATGACAACTGACCCAGCCGAGGATCGAGCCGGTGGCTCAGTGGTCACCTCACAGCAAGAAGGTCGCTTGTTCAAGTCCCGGCTGGGTCAGTTGGCATTTCTGTGTGGAGTTTGCATGTTCTCCCCGTGGGTTTCCTCCGGGTGCTCCGGTTTCCTCCACAGTCTAAAGACATGTGCTATAGGTGATTTGAATAAACTAAATTGGCCGTAGTGTATGAGTGTGTGCGAATGAGTGTTTCCCACTACTGGGTTGCAGCTGGAAGAGCATCTGCTGTGTAAAACATATGCCGGAACAGTTGGTGGGTTATTCTGCTGTGGCGACCCCTGAAATAGAGACTAAGCCGAAGGAAAATGAATGAATGAATATATACTTTAAAATGTAAAAAAAAGGAAATAGTTATTTCCATCTGATCAATGTATATAAACCATTAATTGATTGAATTTACAGAAATGGTACCATATCGTGATACATATCATTATCAAGAAATGATATGACATGACAATAAGCTCAGCCCTACTTGTAAAATACAAGTACACTAATGCTTTTGTGAAAACTTGGCACTGTTTTTGTATTCTCTGATAGAGAAGTATTCCCTTTGCTGTTGTTGGGAGCAATACAGTAATCGAGAGTAATGGCAGAAGGGTTCGAGCCCGTGTCTATCCATGGGGAACGGTAGAAGGTCTGTTTGTTTACTTCATTCTTATACTTTCAATGAAAATCTTGGAATAAATATAGCAGATTCATCATATGCTATGTATAAATTACTTATTTATTTATTTATTTTTGCTCTCCAACAGTGGAGAATCCAGCTCACAGTGATTTTGTGCATCTGAGGAACATGTTGATCCGTACACACATGCAGGACCTGAAACACACCACCCACCACGTGCTGTATGAGAATTATCGCATAAACCACCTGTGCGAGAACATGGTAAAAAAACAACAACTTATTTATCATTTAACACAGAGAGCTTGTGCTAGTTAATAATAGTTTATTTTTCATTTTCACCAATAGGGGAATGTGTGAGGATCTGGCAACTGGATAACAACAGAAAGAAACATTATATATAAAATGGAGTTTAACTGTCGAAAAAAAAAAAAAATATATATATATATATATTTTATTTATTGAAGCACAGGTTTGTAACATGTATGTACCATTGAGGCTTACAATTTGTTTTTGGGTAAGCCATTAAAAAAAAATCTTCCCAAATAAAATAGTAACTAAAATATAATCAGCCTCTTTGTGCTGCTTTTAGTGTAAAATATGGTGACTCGTATCTTATGACGATACAAACATACTATCAAATTACCATCAATACTTTCATCTCAAAAGCATCTTGTTTTGTTAAAACAAATTTTAATTAAAAAATATTTTTTGTTAAAAATAAAACAAATCAGTATCAGTATTATTTTAATATCATTATGTAAATATTGAAGTTTGTATTTAGTTTTAGTCATTTTGTTGTGTTTGTGTAATTTTTAAAATTATATAATACTTTAATGTTTCACATCATCAAATTTTTTTTAAATATTAGTCAACGATAACTCAAGTAATCACGTCATGCAGTTTTTAAATGAAGGTTTTTATGATTAAGAGAAAACAAAATCCAAAACTACATAGCCATGTGTGAATACGTGCTTGAAGCGAACTTGGGTTCTGCAGCAGGAACAAAGCACACCAGCAAGTCCACTTCTGAATGGCTGAAGAAAAACAAAATGAAGACTTTGGAGTGGCCTAGTCAAAGTCCTGACCTGAATGCAATTGAAATGCTGTGGCATGACCTTAAAAAGACGGTTCATGCTCGAAAACCCTCCAATACGGCTGAATTATAACAATTCTGCAAAGATGAGTGGGCCAAAGTTCTTCCACAGCGCTTGCTTGCAAGACTCCTTGCAAGTTATTGAAAAAGCTTGATTGCATTGTTGCCGCTAAGGGTGGGCTGACCAGTTATTAGGTTTAGGGGGAAAACACTTTTTTTTTCCCACACAGGGCTATGTAGTTTTGCATTTTGTTTTCCCTTGATAATAAAAACCTTAATATCAAAACTGCTTGACGTGTTACTTGTGTTCTCTTTGACTAATATTTCAATTTGGTTGATGATCTGAAACAGTAAAGTGTGGCAAAGATGCAAAAAACATAAGAAATCAGTAAGGGTCAAACACTTTTTCACACCACTGTATATAATTATCAATATCATCATTTTTATAATCAAGTCAGTACACTTTACACAATACAAAAATGCTACTTATACGTAATATTTACAATGTTACAGTAATAAGGATATATTCATTATTAAAGACTAATGACAGTTGGGTGCTGAAATGTGCTAAATTGCAATAAAATGAATGCTACAGTGCAAACCACTTTAATTCATTTGAATTTGAGGTGAAAAGTGAAACTGTCATGTGCAGTTTTGTAAGCTTTAATTCTTTCCATTGTTGAAAGTTCTTCTCCTGTTCGATTACGGTTTTTCTCAGTTGCTTTGGTTTTTCTCACAACACTATTTACATTTGCACAACAGTTAATGCATTTCTCAAAACAATTAGTCATTTGTGCACATCATAGTAGCAGTTTCTCATTCCTTCCAACAAATTGCAAATGCTTTTGGACATGCATCAATTGCTTTCATACAACTCTCTGCTGTTTTATAACATTATCATCCGCTTATGTCATTCATTCATTCATTCATTTTCTTTTCGGCTTAGTCCCTTTATTAATCTGGGGTCGCCACAGCGGAATGAACCGCCAACTTTTCCAGCATATGTTTTACACAGCGGATGCCCTTCCAGCTGCAACCCATCACTGGGAAACTGCTTATGTCATGTCAGTCAAAATTAACTAAACTTGTGAATGCTGAATAGTCATTCCATATAAAACTAATAGTGCTCATTTCATTACTTGAGTCATTACATACAAAAATGTTGAACTAGTTGTCAAAATCTGTCAAGCAAATTTTATTAAAAAAATGTAATCTTTTTTTTCCTGAAAATGTCTTCTAAATTTAACAGTTTCATAAATGATTTACAGACCGATGTATGTTGTAGGTTCAGTTCCAACATGTACTGCAATATTGTTTACGGTTGTGCACAGCTCTACCTAAAGGAAGTTTATGTTTGTTAGAAATAAGGGTGTATTTATTCTTTTCCACAATGCTGTGAACAAATTAGAATTGCAAAGAGCATATGCAGTAAAAATGTGAAACGTACAGTCGTGGCCAAATGTTTTGAGAATGACACAAATATTAGTTTTAAACTGCTTTTAGATCTTTGTTTCAGTTGTTTCTGTGATGTACTGAAATATAATTACAAGCACTTCATACGTTTCAAAGGCTTTTATCCACAATTACATGACATTTATGCAAAGAGTCAGTATTTGCAGTGTTGGCCCTTCTTTTTCAGGACCTCTGCAATTCGACTGGTCATGCTCTCAATCAACTTCTGGGCCAAATCCTGACTGAATTAGTGGGTTTTTGTTTGTCCACCCGCCTCTTGAGGATTGACCACAAGTTCTCAATGGGATTAAGATCTGGGGAGTTTCCAGGCAATGGATCCAAAATTTCAACGTTTTGGTCCAGGAGCCACTTAGATATCACTTTTGCCTTATGGCACGGTGCTCCATTGTGCTGGAAAATGCATTGTTCTTCACCAAACTGTGGTTGGATTGTTGGAAAAAGTTGCTGTTGGAGCGTGTTTTGGTACCATTCTTTATTCATGGCTGTGTTTTTGAGCAAAATTGTGATTGAGCCCACTCCCTTGGATGAGAAGCAACCCCACACATGAATGGTCTCAGGATGCTTTACTGTTGGCATGACACAGGACTGATGGTATCGCTCACCTTTTCTTCTCCGGACAAGCCTTTTTCCAGATGCCCCAAACAATCAGAAAGGGGCTACATCGGAGAATAGGACTTTGCCCCAATCCTCAGCAGTCCATTCGCCATACTTTTTGCAGAAGATCAATCTGACCCTGATGTTTTTTTTGGAGAGAAGTGGCTTCTTTGCTGCCCTTCTTGACACCAGGCTATCTTCCAAAAGTCTTCGCCTCACTGTGCGTGCAGATGCGCTCCCACCTGCCTGCTGCCATTCCTGAGCAAGCTCTGCACTGGTGGCACTCCGATCCCGCAGCTGAATCCTCTTTAGGAGACGATCCTGACGCTTGCTGGACTTTCTTGGACACCCTGAAACCTTCTTAACAAGAATTGGACCTCTTTCCTTGAAGTTCTTGATGATCCTATAAGTTGTTGATTTAGGTGCAATCTAAGTAGCCACAATATCCTTGCCTGTGAAGCCATTTTTTTGCAAAGCAATGATGGCTGCACGCATTTCTTTGCAGGTCACCATGGTTAACAATGGAAGAACAATTATTTCAAGCATCACCCTCCTTTTAACATGTAAAGTCTGCCATTCTAACCCAATCAGCCTGACATAATGATCTCCAGCCTTGTGCTCGTCAACATTCTCACCTGAGTTAACAAGACGATTACTGAAATAATCTCAGCAGGTCCTTTAATGACAGCAACGAAATGCAGTGCTTTTTTTCAGGATTAAGTTAATTTTCATGGCAAAGAAGAACTATGCAATCTTATCACTCTTTATAACATTCTGGAGTAAATTGCTATTATAAAAACTTGAGCAGCAACTTTTCCAATTTCCAATATTTATGTAATTCTCAAAACTTTTGGCCACAACTGTACATATTCAGTGCCTTGTACTCAGATACCTCACTAAATGGAGTGATGTCTAACTTTACTGTAGTTTTCAAATGGCTGTGCAAATAGTATATAGTGCTGTCTTGAGCATTTTCAGGACGTGTCACCAAAATCTGAATTTTTTGCATTGGAAAAAATTTACAGAGTCCTAACGAACGAGTCATAATGAAAACATGACAAAGCCATTTGACTATCTTGTTCATAAACAATGGTGTCAGGACTTTTCATCTTGATGACACTGACACTTTCATTGACATGAATACTTGCTTTTAAGGAATGAGCTATCCATTTTGAGCAAGTGACACCCTTTTGCAGGTTATCAACTAGGTTTTGCAGTTTGTACTAATTGTTTTTGAGAAATGCAGTAACTGTTGTGCAAACGTAAATAGTGTTGTGAGAAGTGCACCAAAGCGACTGAGAAAAACTGTAATAACGGACAAAGTTCATTTAAATACAACACTTATCAAAATAAATACAGAAAGGTGGTAAAACAACAGCAAGCAAGCAACAAGTGTGTAATTGTGTTGTTTATTCTGTACAAAGCACTACAGCACAATTAAAGTCTCTGACAAGGCAACAGTTATTTTTTCCCTTTTGCCTGATAACTTGTCTGAAATGGAATGCCTCTAGGAGCAGCAGTAAAACTATGAAGTGCAATTATATACATGAATATGGTAAAAAAAAATGCTGTTTGAAGAACACTTTAGTTGGGAATCAGAAAAACTGGCAATTCTGGAGTGTAGACACACGGCAAAATGATTTGTCCTAAACAATTAGCTTCTCAGATCACTAAGAGGACTTTGTCTTGTTGCTAATAATTGTGTTTTAGTTGCGCACAAAGGATTTGACTTTCCTTCATATATATTTCATGTATAAAAATATTTATTTTGCTAACTGTTAATTGTTAATAGACATCATGAATGAGCTTTAGTACATTTTGACTCAACCAATGGTACAAGTTGGGACAGGACTTGATAGTTTGGATGTTTCGCAACTGCTGGATGCAACAAGTGTTCAAAACCTCACACCTTTAAATACACAGCCTAATTTCCATCAAACAATTCTGATAATATCTGTATTTTTGGTAACACTTTATTTTGATGGTCCATTTGAGTATTAGTAGACTGTCTGCTTAATATCTGTTGATACTGCTCCTTCAACAGACATGTAACTGACTATAGGAAACTTTGCAAGTACATGCCAACTTACACTAACCCTAACCCCAACCTAACAGTCTACTTATAATCTAATGAGAATTAGTTGGCATGCAGATGCAATGTAACTTAAATTCAACAAACGGACCATCAAAATAAAGTGTGACCGTATTTTTTTTTGTAGATGGCATATCAAGTTCCTCTAGATTTTGTGCCAGTTTAGTTAAAGAGATATTTGGTAAATGTCCTAAATGATACAAAATAAATTACAATCATATATTTTGTCTGTGCAAGCAGGTGAATTTTGGGTTATTATACAAAAGTGCTTCATCAAATTGATAGTCTTCAAGACATTTAAACAATCGACTCTATGAATATGATGCAAAAAGTGCAGGATCAAGATACTGATTTCAATCGTTAATTACAGTCACAATTTACTGCATTCTTAAGTCCAAAGTAAACTTCCGATTTGATGCAAATCTATGCGTATAACCAAATGCTTAGCTTTAATTGTAAGCTCCTTACACGTACGGCAGCATAAATGTGTGGAGTAAAAACTATTATATAAAACACAATTTCTCTCTGAAACTGATAAGGAATCTGTGTCTGAAATCATACTTCCCTACTACATAATCAGTAACAATGTGGCGTACGTCAGAATTTCATTCATCCACCAGTATATAGAAAATGTTTAGCATTTTAGTAATTCAAATAATTACTCACTTAAAATAAGTACCTACTCAAGACAGAATGCAATTTTTTGATGCAGATTTGGGCTTTAGAAGTTTGTTGTTTCGTTTATTCCTTTTTCATAACAACAGGTCTCGGTATGGCCAACCTGTGTACTAAATAATTAGCGCATTTAAACTTAAGCCACATGTCCAAGCTAAGTATGCGCAATGAAATACCGGGGACATAGCCAACCTGACAATATTGAAAAGTGAAGCCCAAAAAGTTGATCGCCCCCTGGTGGTTGGCTGCAGTATAAGTCAGAAACCTGCCTTTCAGTGGTGTAGTAGAGCGTATATGCAATTATGCGGCATATAGTATACCCACTTCATAAGGTATGCATTGCCTATTCTAAATGCTTTCTGATGCGCACCATTCAGTAGTGTTTTGGGGACATTCTCCCCGATCACACATAATTCAGTATTTAAAGGTCCTGTGAAGTGCTTTGAAATGTGCATTTTTATTCGATGTTTGACGTAATCTCAACCGAAACATGAAGAGAGGGTGGGACATACTGTAGCTCCTCCCTTTTATCACCGTTCTGCCAGTGAGAGCGCATCAAATGGGGAGCGTCTTGAAGGGGGCAGGGCAATTCAGAAACTAGAGAATATTTGATTGGTCACGATTTGACAAGAAACTCAAGTATGTGGTGACGTTAATAAAATTGTTGATCCATTTAGGCGGAAGTGACAATCTACAAGCTTTACATGTTCATATCGGTTTTATACTGATACTAACATAATAATGTTAATAATAATAACTGATAATGATGATAATAACAAAAATTATTTTATTTTTATGGGACCTTTAAGGTGAGAGACACCATTTAATAATTGTTTTCTACTGGCAATGAGCATATTGTGTGCTATTTATATGCCCCAGTGTCTTGTGTTTTAATTGCCTGCTGCACCACATGCTTTTGTTTAAGGGCTCTGACTGCCTTAAGTTCAGCTCGGAGTTAAAAAATAATCTATGTCGTCATATTTTTCCATTGCCTAATCGAATAAACAGGCAGGCCTGCCATTGTGACAGGACAGCTGATTTGGCGGTTGACGCTGGTTGC
This sequence comes from Danio jaintianensis, assembly GCA_903798115.1. Lineage (NCBI taxonomy): Eukaryota > Metazoa > Chordata > Actinopteri > Cypriniformes > Danionidae > Danio > Danio jaintianensis. The sequence goes on along the minus strand of CAIGQV010018106.1, from coordinate 3,097,742 downwards.
CATTAATGTTAAATAACCACTGCTCCTTTCGGATTTAAAAGAAGGTAATGAAAAAACGGAAAGTTGCGTATTTTGTATTTTCAAAGTAGAAAAAGAGTTTTTTTTCTAAGGCCAGAAAACACCAAACCAATGGTCAGCTGTTGGGCAGGGTCGGACTGTCTGTGAGATTCTAGTTAGTTTGGTGTGTCCAACACTGCATTTCATCGACCTCACATCAGAGGGAGTTTGCCTAATTCAGCATGTTGGCCATCGGTGAAAGAGAACGCTCTGATTGGTTGTTCAGCTACGAATCAGAGCATGACAATATAAGCTGAAGAGACTAAACTAAGCAAACAACACAAGTCAAGTGGGAACACAAAGAAGCACAAGTACAATTGTGTACAGCACAAGTTCTGGATTCCCTTTGTGGAATGATAATACTGATACTGCCACCTGCTGGTACGGAAAGATACATCCTCTTACACAGGTGCAGAACTTACAATCTCATTTCAGTCGGGTATTGTTCATTTGGAGATTTTTGGTCCAGACAGGACCAGACGCAGCCAACGTGAGGTGACAACACAGTCAGATTTTGTTACCACTAATTCTCTGATGCCAGCTTAGCTTGTCCCAGGCTTAACATAATTAACGTTAAAAATGCTTAATGTAATTTAATGGACAAAGATAGCATTATATAAAGATCAAATTCGGTCAAGAGTTTAGAAAAAATATATACTAAGTACAGATGAGCTATTGGATTGTGGGTTAAGTGTATTCTCCCCGTAGTCAAGCAGCAGAAGTTGCATTAGAATATGCAAACACAACTGGCCCATATTGGGGTGAATTAAATATGCAAGACTAGTCTTACAAGTCATATTATAATACAGGGCATTCCTCCTTCACTTTAAATGACTCCTAATTTACCCTTTTTACAAGATGTAAAATAAGTCTGTTGTGTGTCCAGATTGTGTCTGTTAAGTTTCAGCTCAAAATACCCATCAGATCATTTATTAAACCCTGTTGAAAATGTCAATTCTTGGGTTAGGGGGAATTTTAGCTGTTTTGCGCCTGTGCCTTTAAATGCAAACGAGCTGGTTCTACCCGCCCACTCTCTTGGCATTTTGCTTCACAGAAAGTATAACCAGGGTTGGATGTCAGATAAATACAGCAAAATAACAGACAGCAACTCAGATGCGATGAACCAGATACCCACAGTCATAAATACCAAAGTAAAAACTGAATCAGGAGGTTTCCTAATGGTTCTTTGATGTAGTTGTGGAGTTTATTTAGCCTTCCTGCAATGACAAATGAGCCACACAGGCACACGCACAGACATATACACACAAACGCACACATTTTCGGCTCATCTACTTGCTGCAAATGTGACAGGATGCCCACCAAAACAGGTAAATATATGCTGCTGTATAGAGAGCCATTATAGCTAAGTTACTGTACAAAATAAACGTCGACAAACCGGGACTTCTGTTGTGTGATTGAAGCATCCTTGTTTACAGTTGTGTGTACTATGCAGCTGAGGTGATTCCAGTAGTTATGAATTACTCAGCTTAAAAAGTAAAAATATACAAAGTGTACCACTTACTGCTTCTTGAGTTGCAGCTGACCACAGATATTTTACAGATCTTTTAATCCCAGTTTCTTTGCAAATCCTGTCTTGTGGACATGATAATACGTGTTAAGCTGCGGTCACACTGCACTTTTCGCCCCATAGACTTCCATTCATAAGCATGCGAATGCGGCAGACCGGAAACACAAGCTCATGCAACAAGTTTCGCAGTTCGCTGCATTGCAAAGTTCAAGCTTGGTGAACTCTGAACTGCAAAATCGCATCACGAGGCCAATCGAAGATCAAAGCATGACCTCTCTGTATCACTCGCTTTTTTAAGCGTCCAATCATCCTGTTTAATCCCGCCCCTTTTCGCAGCGCTGTACGACAGAATTTCGCATGCTCAAACTCTAGTGTGACCGCGGCATTATACTGACACTTGTTAATACGTGGGTGGGGATAACCCATTGCTGTGTGAGTGAACTTTAATGGTCATCATTCAAAAGTGGCTTCCCTGGGTTATTTTGGCTTCACTTTTCAAACTTGGAAGAAAGTAAAGACACTTCATCCATCTTTTTTTGTCTATAGACATGATCCGTATGATAAATGAACAAATGTGCATTTGTGCATATAGAAGTTGCACAAATACAGAAGTATACTTTGGACTTTAATATATGAACCAGTTATTCAATAGAAAAAATTAATTATTAACTTAATTCTGTACCATTTGCTCACAGAGCAAATCTACAGCACAAATGCAAGTGCTTTGGTAACACTACTAGACATTATTATTTGACTCGATGAAGAATGCAATGGCATTTCCCTTCCTTTAGTACTGTATTTACATTATTTTTTATTCATTGTTGCTTTTTTGTGATGTTCAACATCAGGCCAGGTGTAGCAAAGAATAATAAGATTGTTATAGTGTTAGGGGCCATTCACACAGAACATATTTTTCGCTTCCAGCGCCTACGTTTCCATTATTTTACAATGTAAACACGTTTGATGAATGCGCATGACCATTACACTCTCATCTTTTTTCTGATTTCTTTAGATGGCGCGTCAATTCAAAAGAATTTTACATTTTGCACACAGCACTGCTCATCGATATCAGTTCCAAAGCAGTTGACCAATCAGAAGAACTTAGGGCTAGCATTGTGATTTAAAAAAAATTATTCTTGATCACAGCTCTTATTTGACTTTTATAGGCACAAAGACGGGTTCTGTGTGAATGAGCCCTAACAATGGCCAAAATCATGACCTCCCATGATGCTGCACGAAGTGGGATCCGTATTATCAGTGTTGAAATCAGTGCCTTAAATCTCCTTTTCATCTTGTACAATCTGCAAGAAATATTGAGGAATGAGATGCAAACTATTTTGAGCATCTTCAAGTATGTTGTAATGAAAGGTTGATGACTGGAACTCAAAGCACACGAAACACCTTCAGCAGAAAACAAGAACATGGCTAATAAAGAGGACTACTGGGAAACTGAACCCCCAGATCAGTCTACTCCGTTAGTCAACAGTTTAAACCTTCATACTTCGGTTTTCTTCTTTATCCTCAGTCGTTCTGATTTATCTTGAGTTACGCTCTTCTCCCCATCCTTTTCTAATAGCGTCACACTTTCTTCCTCTTCTTCTTTTTCTTCTTCATACGGAGAAATGGGGGAATATGGACCATTTAAAGAGATTGTGAGTGGTGGAGGGCTACAAGAGGGGCTGGAGGAGACCTGAGGGGCTACATCAGGGGCAGAAGGAGCCTGCGGGACAGCCTTAGTAGCGTTTAGGGTCGGGGATTTGGTTTTGGCAGATTTGATGATGTTTATAGGGTAGGTTGGCCTTAGTTCTCCAGGGTATTCCCGAATCTCGCCAGGCTCCAGGGGCTCTGGGCCGCAGGGGTCGTGCTCACTGCATGACAGTCGCCCATCCAGTTTGGATATGAAAAGCATGCCATCTCGATGTTCGGCACAATAGGAGCTAGGGCACATCTCACAGAAAGAAGCAGCTTCCTGTCCACACAAGTCACACTGATGCCAAGGACACTCCCAACGTCCTGAAATACAAGACAAGTTTTTCAATGATAATCTTTCCCTTCATGGAGCGGATTCGGTGAATGCTCATATTGGTTAATAATGTATGGATTCTGAAGGGTTTCGCACTTCTAGTTTGGTTCTACTGGTGTCTTTGGTCTGGAGTATAAAGAAAATGGCAACTTTAGACCAGGTTCGCTTAAGCCTAAAGTATAGTTCATCTTTTATGTGTAAACAAGGGTCAGTGTGTGACTGAATTTTGTCATCAGAATAGTATGCATGTACTGTAGGCTTTTCATGGCACATTTGATTAGTTTTTTGAAGTCTTTTCGTTGTTGCAGTAAATAGTTTTTCA